>OX359295.1:70058944-70263944 GCA_947179395.2 Pulicaria dysenterica | reverse complement strand
TTTTAAATATACACGAATCATCATTTACAAATTTTCATACCAACTACAAATTTTACATCAAAAATTTAACAAAAAATTACTCATATACAAGAAAAAATATCGAATCAGAAGGTTTACAAACATGAATAATTAATACAACACTCAAATATACTATGTACTAAATCTGATGCACAAGCCACCGGCGATCTCCAACAAATGAATCATACCAGATATGAACCTTGATCTGATGCACAAAATCGAATCAGAAGGTTTACAAACATGAATCATTAATACAACACTCAAAATATACTATGTACTAAATCTGATGCACAAGCCACCGGCGATCTCCAACAAATGAATCATACCAGAGATGAACCTTGATCAGATGATGAATACTTACAAACAAATAGAGGCGGCAGAGACTATCGAGAACGGCGGCGGCGGAGAACAGCGACGGAGACGGCGGAGAACAGCGACGGCGACGGCTATCGAGAAAACCAAAACCATAGGCGGCGATTAGAAGCAAACCCTAGGCTGCAAGCAAACCCTAGGCGTTAGCTATCGAGAAACCAAAACCCCTAGGCGGCGAAGATGAGAAAAATACATCAAACCTTCAGATCTAGGAATGTGCATCGACGACTTTTCAAGAGACTTCGCTCGCGGTGGTGGTCGCAGGCAGCGGGTTTCATATCTCGACTTCATGGGGATTTCGATTTCACACAGCGCCGACTTCAAAGGGGGCGATTTCACACGGCGGCGACTTCATGTGGCGGTGGCAGTGCGGCGAATAAGAAAACGGCGGCGGTGGCTACGGCGGATAAGGAAACAGTCGGCGGCGAAGGGACTAAGCAGCACCGTAATAGGGTTTTTAGCTTTTGTGCATATCTGAGGTAGGAGGAGGTTGTGGCTGATGAGTTAGGGTTAGGTTTAATAAAATGGGGGTGGAACGTGGGGTATTTTCAGGATTTATTAGGTTTTTTTTTTTAATTTAGAAAATAACAAAATGTCAAATATACCCTCTAACAAAAAATGACACATGTCAACTCCTACTTTCTCCTTACATTTAGTACCATAAGTTTCTTTTTACTTGAACTCAATTCTATATATATATATATATATATATATATATATATATATATATATATATATATATATATAATATTTACTTCATTGTCTTAATCTCTTAATTTTAAGAAATTTAAAATTACTAATTTGCCCTTATCTAAACTTATAAGGAACCTAATATATGGACTTAATAAGATTTTTAAATACCATTTTTATACCTAAACCTTTCATAATATTGAATCTTTAAAAAGTCAAGTCAATTGAAATTAATTAATTTTTAACCAATATGATACTAAATACAAATTAAAAATGTAGTAAAAAGGATCTTCATAAAAATAATAGGTTAAATATATATAATACATATTTTTATTTGCGTATTAGAGAATACGTATAGCTAAAACTCATAGACCTAATAACATATAACCTAAATTTATAGACATTTATATTTTAAACGACTTGCGTAATCAAAACAATAAGTTTCATTATAGTATATATAATATTTTCTTTTTGTTTCTCATTTTATTGTTTTTAAAATTTAATTATAAAAGTAATAAAATAGTTGTAAAGAAAAGAGAAATAAAAGAATGAAAAAAGGAGAAAGATAAAGATATATTGTGAATGAAAGTTGTTGGATGTCCTCATATGCATTAATATAATATATAGTCTTACGTTATAGAAAGCGGACATATCATCAAGTAGGAATTATTTTTATCCGTCGCATTGCGCGGGTATATATATATATATATATATATATATATATATATATATATATATATATATATATATATATAAGAACCGTTTTTCGTACGAGAACTGCGAGAACCAATTACAACCATTGATCAAAGAGATGGAGGGTTGAGATTAAAGAGTTGTTAATGGATAACCTTAAACTAATCAAACTTATCCTTAATTAATTAAGGGTAGTTTGGACATTTTTACATTACCCCCACATTTTTAAACTACTATATAAATAAAACGGAAATGTGTTAAATTACGAAAATTATACCAAATTAAAAGAAAATTATGCTCTTTAATATGAGACCGGTCTTGATATATTTTTTCAAAAAAAATTTTTTTGTATGTTTCCTGGGTCTTTTTTTCCAGTACAGTGACTTAAATTAAGATCGGTACTAAAAAAATTTGCACATGTGCATATGTACAGATTCACCCAGTTTTTTGCACATGTGCATATGTACAGATTCACCCAATTTTTTCAGGAAAAATGTAAATATGCACATGTGCAAAATTTGCACTTGTGCACAGTCGAGCTGTACTATTAAAATCCAGCAAAACATGACGTTTTTTTCCTTCCAAAAAAATATATCAAGATCGGTCTTAAATTAAAGAGCATAATTTTCTCGTTAGTTTGGTATATTTTTCATAATTTAACACCTTCTTGTTTGATAGATATATTACTTTAAAAAAATGGGGGTAATGTCATAATGTCCATATTACCCTTTCCTATTTAAATTAAATATAAAAGACAGGATATTAAACGATTGGCCAGAAATAGTTATCGCAGTTCTTGTACGAAAAACAGTTCTCGTTTGAACCGCACCCTATATATATATATATATATATATATATATATATATATATATATATATATATATATATATATATATATATATATAATGGATCAATAAAGAACCATGTTTTAAACAAAGAACCTAAAGAACTAATCTGGACCACTAGATCATCAAAATCAATGGATGAGATTGAATGATAGCAAAACTGTAATTATTATGTATTAAATTATAAAGAAAAAGGTAAATATGAAAAATGCCCCCCACCCCCTCCAAACAACCTAGGAATTTAAAAAAACCCTCAAAAACCTTAAATTGTCATAACTTTTTAAGTTTTGGAATTTAAACAAAAACATTATAACAATCTTTTTGTTTTTTAATCCTCTTTCAAACAAAATCACTCTTCCCATATTTTTCTAAAAAAATTTTAACTTGAAAAATTGTTTGCATTTGGACAGCAGGTAGTGTTTCTATCGGATTTTGCATTTTGCAGGCATTTTGCATTTTCATAATTTGTATTTTGGAAGCATCTGGATGACCTGAATGATGATATTTTACATTTTTCGATTTTTTGCATTTTGCATTTAGTATGAACAGAACTCAAAATGCAAAATTTGCATATAAAAACTGAATCTAACGGTATAAAATTTTTATTAAAATTTTTAAAAACAAACGAGTTATTATCATTTAAATTAAGTGGGGTTTTTTTCTAAAGTTTGTTGAGGGTTGCTTGGGGGTGGGCTGTGAGACGCGGTTTTTTTTTTTTTCCTTTTTTGCCTTTAAACTATATGTCACGTGTCATTACCAGAGAACGTTCTTTAGGTTCTATGTTTAAGGGAGGTTCTCTATATAACCTTACCTTATATATATATATATATATATATATATATATATATATATATATATATATATATATATATATAGGGGAGAGTTCATGCGAGAACCGTTGTTAGTGCGAGAACCGCGAGAACCAATCTCGGCCGTTCCTTGGATATGGGAAGTTTCATGGATGGTGAGCGTGGAGGGATAGAGTGTGGCAGAGTGCATGTGAGGAATTCATGGGTGGGCAGTGACATTAAAAGAGGGGGAATTGGACGACTTAGATTGGTTCTCGCGGTTCCGCACTAAGAATGGTTCTCGCATGAACTTTTTCCTATATATATAGTGTTAGGATCAAGGGAGAACCCTCTTAAATAGAGAACAGAGAGAACACTTTTGAAACTTTGATTTCATTGATCAGATGGTTCAAAAATTGTCATAATTTATTTAGGCATTTGATTCTATTGATCATATGATTTAAAATATGTCACGTTTTTTTTTATAATATGTTCGAATATAATCCTGATGCATCGATGCATACAAAAGTGTTATTTGATGCATCAATGCATACAAAATTTTAAATTGTTAATAACTAGTATTTTACCCGCGCGATGCGGCGGAGTAAATTAGTTTCATTTGTGGACATAGGGGTGTTCAAAATTCGGTTATAAACCGTTTTAACCGTAAACCGAACCGCTTCGTAACCGAAAAAGACGAAACCGTTTTCAAAGTCGGTTTTCGGTTCGGTTTAAAAACCAAAACCGATTACCATAAACGATTTTCGGTTTGGTTACGATTTTAGGAATTTTCAAACCGAATAAACCGAATTATATCTTTACTACTTTATAAACCATTTAGCATATATATATATATATATATATATATATATATATATATATATATATATATATATATATATATATAAACTATATAAACTATTGCCGCCGCAGCATTGCGCGAGTATATATTATAAACAATTACTAAAAGATTACTTACAATACCTTAAAGCAATAAATTATAGAACTAAACTTGAGTTCAATTTAATATGCAATAAATCAATAAATTATTGAAATAAACTTGAGTTTAATTTAATATGCAATAAATCATAATAATTGATTACAATAATTTGAAATTAATGTAATTAATTAGTTTGTTTTGTAACTTATAATTAATTAATTTTCATAACTTCAATGTTTGAAAATGTTGCTTTAATGTATTGTAATATATGCAAAATGTGTTGTACTACTTAACTTAAAAAAGTCTTAAAAAGAATAGGCTAAATGTTTTATAAATTAGTAAAGATATATATATATATATATATATATATATATATATATATATATATATATATATATATATATATATATATATATATAGTGTTTTACGTGCGTGATGCGGCAGGGTAAAATATGTTTTTTGGGATAATATTAACTTTTGAAGTAAAATTAAAAGAAGAAGAGTGTGATTGTCGATAATATGTGTTGTCTATATTAAAACCATTTTAAAAGGACTAAATTTAAGATAAGTAATCAAGATATACTTTAAGAAATCTTTTTTTAACAAAATTTATGTTGAATTTAATATTATTTAAATCACAATAAAAATTTAATACCTTAAAAAATATTTATTAATTTTGAAAACTATTTTAATTAAGTAGTACAATTACTAAAGATTACTTACAATACCTTAAATCAATAAATTATTGAACTAAACTTGAGTTCAATTTAATATGCAATAAATCATAATAATTGGTTATAATAATTTGAAATTAATGTAATTAATTAGTTTATTTTGTAACTTACAATTAATTAATTTTCATAACTTTAATGTTTGAAAATATTGCTTTAATGTATTGTAATATATGCAAAATGTTTTATACTACTTAACTTAAAAAAGTCTTAAAAAGAATAGGCTAAATGTTTTATAAAGTAGTAAAGATTATAGAAATAATTTTGATTTTAAGATTTAGGATGTAAATTTGAATTTTGGGTAGCTATGGGTGAACATGAACGTAAAGAAGAAATACTAAATTACAAGTTTACACGTGTTCTCTCTGTTCTCTATTTAAAAGGGTTCTCCCTTGATCCTCACCCTATATATATATATATATATATATATATATATATATATCTATACTATATTATAAAGCATTTAACATTCTCTCTCTTCAAAATTTTAAGACTACTTAATTTTAAGTAGTACATGTCTTTATGCAAATAGTACAAATACTTAAAGCAATATTTCTACTCAATCAACTCCCTAATTAACTCAACAAGTTATAGTAACTGATTTTTAAACAACTCATTAAACATAATTAGATAGTTTTTTCTTATCTTCTTTGTTTTTATAAAACTACTTTAAAACAAATAAAAGGTTGATGACAAAATATAGATATAAATAAAATAGAAAAAGGAGAGAAAACAAAGAAAACATATATTTTGTATCTATTACAATATTCCACAAATACAATACTCCTATATTATCGAAACAAGACATGTTGTGAAGCACAAACAATTCGCCACCGCCGCATTGCGCGGGTACTATGCTAGTATATATATATATATATATATATATATATATATATATATATATATATATATATATAAAGGAATTGAAATGAATGATTGATGGTGGTATATATATGGGAGATAAGTGGAGCGAGCTAAAACAAAACAATACCCATCGATTGTGTTTGGTGTGTGCTCTCTGAGCCAACTCCACTACCTGCATACTTATGTAACTACGTACGTACGTCTTTTACTTTTTTCTACTATTTTTTGTTCATCGGTCTCTCGCCCTGTTCGAAATTTAATAACGAAAGTACAAAAGGGTTCATTGTTTGTTATAACAAATAAACTGTTTTCAGCAGATAATTATTTCATAAAATTAACTAATGTTTATGTTATTTTAGACAAAATAAATTCCATTTTATATATACATAATATACTGTATACTATTCTATATAAAGTTAATTTATTAGATTTTAAAACACTTCAATTCATCATCGTTTCAATATACGATACATACACTAGACATGTATAAGCATTAAAGCGTATGTATATATAACTACGTTTTAACTTGGAAAAAAATATATATACGAAGACAAAAAAATATTTGAATTTTGAATAACCATGCATGCATTACTTAATTTCAACTCCTCAGCTCTCTCTTTTATAATATTGTTTCCTAGCTCGATCGACAAAACCAATAATGTAATGGGTTGGTGATTCTTGATAACACCAAGATATGCCACTTTGAGCACCATATATATATATATATATATATATATATATATACTATATAAATAATACAATATTTTCTCTCATTATAAATTTTAAGACTTCTTAATTTTCAATCAATACTACATCCTAACCATCCATTTAATCTAGATTAATCATATACATCCAAGTATTAACCGTCTAAACTAGATTAAAATTTTCTAATAAATGAAGCTAATTTTCTATTTGGTATGTACATCATTCTAAAAATATATGCAAATATATTTTAAACTTGTTATGCACATATAAAGTTATCGACTATAAAAACCTCATATTTCATTTTTCAATAATCGATTTAATTTCATCCTTAAAAAAATTAAATTTTAAAACTTTTTGAAACTTTTAAAACAAATTATCATCTTAGAGAATCAATATAATAATTACTAAAGAAGATTTAAAAAAGTTTTTGATAAGATTATATGTACAACACCAATTTTAATGTAAACATATAATGTGGTTATTTAATCTATGTTTGTCGGAGACACAAAGTGGATAGTATACGAAACAAAATCCAAACAATAAGGATTTCAGTATAATAAATGAAATTCAAGACTATGAATGTAATAATTTGTTCGATCTCATATTGCTTTAGCTAATGTGTATAAATAATATTACTACACTCTTAAATTTAATTTTGTTTTAACGTGATTGCATATTAGCACCTATATTACTTTAAATTCATTGTAACATTATTTATTATCGCCAGACACTATTTGTAACCGTTATTATTTCATCCGTCATTTCCATTGCTAGCCACCATAAAAAACTCGTCACCATACAATCTCGTTATCGCCTCTATTTAAACGCCGCCGCATTGCGCGGGCACCTTACTAGTATATATATATATATACTAGCATTGCACCCGCGCAATGCGGCGACGATGACAATAGTTTGTGCTCGACAACATGTTTGATTTAAAAAGTAGGGTATGATATGTGTAAAATGCGGTGTTAGTCAATATATCCATACTTTTTCTTTTTTTCTGATTTCTTTACTTTTTTACGTCAACCATTTCATTAGTTGTTAAAATAATTTTTGAAAGACAATTAAAAAATATGATTATTAAATAATTAGAGAAAAAGATACTATAGTCTTGAACTTGTATTGATGTAAGTAATTTAGCCAAAGTTAGATAAATTAAATAGTTGTTGTGATGTTTAATGATTTATTAAAGACTTAAAGTAATAGTTGACTTAAATTAATTGAAATAATAAAGGGATTGATTGGTTAGACTATTGCTTTAAGTGTTTGTATCTTAAGCATAATAATTTGTACTACTTAAAATTAAGTAGTCTTAAAATTTTTAGGAAAGAGAAAGTTAAATGCTTTATAATGTATTATAGATTATATATATATATATATATATATATATATATATATATATAATTTCTTCAGGGTCCAAATTATCATCATATATTTTTCAAAAAATAATTGTTCATGTTCAAGTATATATGAATGGTTTGGAGACTAGAGATGTCTTCGATCTAATTTAGTCAACTTAGTATTTTATTTTATTATATTAAAAGAAAAAGAAAAGTCAACTTAGGAGAATCAACCATTTTTGGTTTGGGTGGGATATATATCCTTCGACACTAATGGGATATTTGGTGGCCGACACCAGCGGCCTCATGTGTGTTATGGACGACAGCTCCTCATGTTTCTAGATCTCTTTCTTATATATATTGTTTTATATTACATTTTCTTTAATTAAATTGCACGTTTCATAAATGTGTTAGTGATTTTGATGTAATACTATTAGATTTTCCGTTGACTTCCTAAATGGGTTCGGTGACGTGAAGTGTATATTCGTATTAGTCACACTTCTAGACTTAGGTGTTGTTTGTTTTTTCAAAACAGATCTGTTTTCCTCTGATGTCTGTAGACATGCAGACATTTAAAGAACAGACTGTTTGTTTTTACAATCTATAAAAAAGCTTTGTAGATCTTTTTACATCTATTTTCAGCAGAGGTTTATCATCTTTTGTTTTAAATAGACATTCTTACATGTATATCTGTTACAGATTCTTGTCCTTGGTTCAAACTCTATAATCATATTATTATATAATACGGACATTTAGTTGATCGTGTGTGATGAACGGACCACTATTCGACCACCGGTCAACTCGGTTGTACACACACACATATACATACATAAATAAATACATAATACATACATACACAAATATACATACACACATACATATACATACATAATAATATATACATACATACATACATATATATATATACACACACACACATACCTACAATCATAAATACATATATATGTCTATGTATATATAATATATACAAGATAAACACACATCCGCACCCACACACTGATCGCGCATCTCCGCATAGATCGTCGGAAGAATGCGTGAGTGTTGTTTGTGTAGGCCCAACTGATGAAAGAACTGCAAAACAATCAAAATCTAAGGTTAGAGAAAGACGGGGATGGATCCCCGTATCCCTCTCCAAAGCTTAAGTCAGTGGAGTGTATATGGAGAGAAAGTTTATGTTTGTGGTATGTATGCATATGAATTGTAAGTGATGTGTGTTCCTTATTTATATTAGGGAAGATCATACCTGAGCCATTGGATGATTATCCAAGTGTTGAGCACCAGACGGCTGTGATGTCAGGACAACTGTACTTATCATTAAATGTGAGTAGGTAGGCAGACATACGTCTTGGAAATAAGGAATCTGCCTATCTGTGGTAGAGAGGTCTGATTCTTCTAGCCAGGTCCATAACTCCAAGACACTAGGGAGGCATAGGCTCCAGAACATTAACATGGCATAGGCTCCAGGACACTAGCGAGGCATAGGCTCCAGGACATTAACATGGCATAGGCTCCAGGACAAGTGTAGGTCCCGGAGTACCAGACTTGGGGCCTTACACCATTACACACACACACACACATACACACACACGCATATATATATATATATATATATATATATATATATATATATATATATATATATATATATGTCGATGTATATATAATATATACATAGGATAAACACTCATCCACCCACACACACACACACACACACACACATATATATATATATACACACATACACATACATATATAACAAGTGTCTTCAAGTTATGCTCAAATCAAGTGTTTAAAATTCGAGTAGTTTTTTTATAATTGTACTAAAATGTATGAATTTTCTCATGTGTTTATTTAAAAGTTTAATTTGTAACATGACATTACACTAGTACAAAAACCACTTTTAACCCCGGTTTTTTAAGACCTTTAACCCCGGTTTTTTAAGGCCTTTAACCCCAATTTCTTAAGTTTAAAAAACAAACAGTCTTCTTGGTGCAGACTGCAGACAATTAGTCCACATTTATTTCTGCAGACATGGAAATAAACGGAAACAGACATCAGACATTTTATCTCTGAAAAAACAAACAACACCTTAGATAGATAGAATTTAACGGAGCTATCACCCCTTGTACTAACGTCTCTGATGGGTTCCAAGGGAAAGCGCTTAGCCACTCTGTGGAGCTAAGGGATAATGTTGAGTGATTATCAACACTCAAGTTGATTAATACCTACTAAGACTGAAGCTCGACCAATTTCTAGCATATTGTTATTATCGTTAAAGCTGATCGGCACTCTAAGAGTTTAGAACAAAGGTGATATTTATGACCCATTTGTATAATTGTCACATAATGACAGTGGTCCATTATAATAAAAGTAGAAAATTAGTTATAACTAATGTTGGTGGTCCGTGGTTATTGTTGTTAAAGTAGGTGTTAGGGTATAATTTAAATAAATGAACAAACACGAAATTTGAAATTTCTTACTCTCTTATCGAGGAAAGAAAAGAACTAATAAAAGGCTACACAAAGTAGTTTTTAAGAACTTTTAACGTATTTAGTTAAAAAAATCTATCAATGAAGAATTTAGCTTCAACCACTAGCTATTATTCTGAAACATTAATACAAACTCTTAGAGATTCTATAACTTACTACTTTAGTTCATGATTATTCACATATTTAGTAGATCAAGACAAGTATCAAGATTAAATAAGAAGATTAGGAAATAGAATTAAATAATTTTATGTCATCACTACTACCACTCACCACCATCCATCACCACTTACCATCCCGAAATTTCCTCGTTATATGTAAAACGTGATTTTTTTTTATTGTCATGCTCCTACAAAATTTTGTTACATATCGTTCTACCCACAAAATAAACACAAATGTTAAAATCAATAAAAATAATGAGTAAAAAAATAGTAGATTATCCGTATCATTTTTTAGAGTAGGAGAAAATAGTATGAAATAGTAGAATTTTCAATGATTTTAATTAAAATATCTTTGTACATGTAAATGTGATGTTTTTACTTTTCAATAATGTGTCTCTAGTTTCTGTTATTTAACATCTTTTATGGAATTTGTTTATTTTACAAATCAATGTATTTAAAAAAAAACGTAATCAACTCTAATTCATATAACATCAAATCCAAAAAATAAAGAATAGTATAGTGAGGGAGCGATCGAATCGGTGGAGAGAAGTGTTCGGCTTGGGCCGTGTAGGAAAGTAAATATATTCTTTTGAAAAAGCTGATTGTAAAAGGCTACCAGTAAGATCAAATAATGGAGAGTGGCATTGACATATCTTCTATTTTATGTCCGCTTTGCTACGAAGAACATGAAACAGTTGAACGGTGATTTGTAAATGCTCAAAATCAAACATAGCATGGAGATATTTTTTTACTTGGTGGGGTATAGATTATCATCAAAGAAGTTCAATTCAAGGAGCTTGCAACAATATCTTCTAATAGGTTATCCTCGATCCAATTTGGAATTTGGGAAGCGAATATCAAAATTACTGGTTACATGTTATTGAAGTTCCGAAACTAATTGATTTTTGAAGGAAATCACATGTCAATCAAGGAGGTCGCTTAAACTAACATCATATAATTGGTTCAAGTATAGTGTAAAAACTGGTAAGATACTTCTTATATGACATGATTGTTGGACCGACGTATGCTGCTAGGAATGAAAGTTACATTGATTCTTTCAATTGCATTGAGTTTCATGTTTCTAGTTGATTTGATTTAAATTGTTAGTTAAATAGTATTCAACTTGCTTACCTTCTTCTATTTCTTGTAGTAAGAAGTATGATGATATTGCCGAATGGTTTTCTCATGATTGAAATAAAATTAATAGCTTTATAAAATTAAAAAGAAAAAAAAAAAGAGTCAAGTGAGGACCAATCGAATCACGTGGAGAGAAGTGGTGAGCAGGGTCATGTTGGGCCGTGTAGGTCAGAAATCAGAATGGAGAACCCATTACCATGTGCCCTTTCTTAGACTTAGTGACTTACACTTAGACCATCCGTAGCACCATGCGGTTAGGGGTGCGAGTGGCTTACGGTTCCAGGACAACACCGCTACGCCCCTTGGGGGTTCAACCCCACGGTTTTCCCTCCGGTTTCCCACAACCGCTCAACCCGCTCCTATTTTCTTTTTTTTTTCTTTTTTCTTTCTACAATTAACTATTTATTAATATATATTATTATATACAATTTATTTATTATTTATTATTACTATTATTATTTATTATTATTATTATTATTATTATTATTATTATTATTATTATTTATTATGTAGATTGCTTTTGGAAGAGAGTATAAACGTTTTTTTACTCACGTCTCAGACGTGACCCATACCATATGATAACGTCTTTTAACGGCATCTATAACAACTTGCAAAATACAAGAAAAAACGGTCAAAGTGATGCGGACCTTATAAAAATCACACACCAACGTTATCGAGCGGAAAATAACGAGAATTCATTTACGAAAGAACATGTTTGGGAGACGGTATACAAAAGTCCTAATATTGATTTTTAGTAATGTTAGGATTTTTTATTATTATTTGTATTGTTTTAATTTTTAATTAATATAAAAATATTTTATTTTGTGATATTATTAAATGTATTTAAAAAAAGAATTAAAAAAAATGGAAAAGGTTGGAGTTAGATGGGGTGTGGTACTCCACTTGAGGGTAGGAAGAGGATATGAGAGAGAAAAGCTGATGTGGCGCAGATGTGACAGCAGGGTTCAGTGGGTTCACAGGGTGCGCTACGGATGGTCTTAGAGGAGGAATCAAGTATTTAACTTCATTCGTATTTCGTAGTTGATTTTTTTTTAAAGACAAATACACACTGCCACTAAAACTACTCTTAATCTACATCATTGTTCACATCGAGACTTGAACCCACAACTTTGTCAGAGGAGACATTACTTCATAACACCAGATACTGCTGGACTAAAAAACCCTTTATAGTTAATGTCATTTTAAGTTGAGAGTTTATTTGGAGTTGTCCTTTAGTTAGCTTACCATTTTATCACTGTTTTTTCCTCTTTATTTAGCCCAAGTTGATCTATACCTGTTCTAGCAACTAGCAAGTAGCAACTATAAGTCTATAACCAATGATGTATTTTACATTTTTATTTTAAGATATTTATTAATAAAAGTTTAGATAATAATTTGGGATCGCCATAAACTAGTTTATTTTTTTCCTAGAAACTATTGTTAAGCGTGTACCACAAGGATGATAAAAATGATATAGCATTACTGGTAAACTATACAACTAGGAATAAACCCATATATATATATATATATACTTTTAATATACGTGTATGAATAATATAATCTCGATTGAATCTCAACTCAAATCGGCCTTCAGCGAACAGAATGTAGAATCAGATTTTGATATCAAAATTGTTCTCTTGGGACAATTTGCAACAAACTATAATGCAAAATTCTAGGGTCCGTTTCATTTGGTAGTCGTGTAAAATCATCAGTAAACACACTTGGCATAGTTCCAGATGTGAAGATGGTATAATAGAATCCTCTCATATGGTGTAATATAGTTGTATGTATATTGTGTATCGTTACTGTATTACTGCTAACATTAGAGGCACAAATAAAGCTCAGCTGTACAACTTGAGGGTAAAACGACGCCAAAAGAATTACTGTAGCAATACCAGTTTAATAACCTTGGTAATTGAACAATGAGCCAGGATCAAATAGAGCTCCATGGTAAGTGGTAACTCTAGAACAACTGGAAGAACAAAGTCGTTGAGCCATCCCCAAATGATCGTATATCAGCCGGTCTCACCAATGCTCTGCATAATGGGCAAGTTCTCTCTCTTTCAAACCTGGTAAAACGAGGGGAAATGGTTAAAACTTTTAGTTGCACTCAAATTGGTGTTCAAATCTTGCACTCAAGCTAGAGTGCAAGTTAGTTTGTGTTTTGATATTTTAAGCTGGAGCTGCTAACCATTCTGAAACACAGTCTTCACAGAAAATATGTTTACAGCGCAACAAAATCGGAGCCTTCATCTTTTCCTGGCAAATAGCACACAAGTCTCCTGCCTCACTCACCTGCTAGTATATTAAGAAATTAAATTACAAGGATAAATAAAACAAACAGAAAATTAGGAAAAATCCAACATCTGACCATCACTATCATACTTTATACCGTCTCTTCGTATTTCAAGGAGACATAAGATCATATTTTGTTCTAACTTTCCAAACAATCACATCATGCTTGCAAAATTTGGAAAAGAGAAAACATGCAAGTATTTTCAAGAACGTTTTGTTTCCTTTGGATGAACATTTTGAGTTCCACGAGTATAAATACAGAAGTCAATATCCCCTCATAATACCTGTTCTGGTGTTGCATAGGATCCATAGTTGACCTCTTTTCGTGATAGTGCCTTTACAGCAGCGTAAAAGGATCCAACCTGATATAAAAACGAGAGGATAATAAATTAACCAAGTCCCAGATGCATAATGTAAGAAATCAAAGGTTGAACATCACTCGTACCTTCTCAACAACTGATGTGAGCTTTAAGGTTAAATACAACCCTGTTGTCAAAGATGAAAAGAGGCTCCCGTATTCTTTGTTCAGGAAGAATCGGTACCAAACAGGGGCAGGTAAAAATGCACGGTATAACAGAAGTGTGTACTCAACCAGAGTCAACATTTGACCCTGAAATGCAAAAACTAATATGTTTGAAACTCATTTATAACATATGGCACACATTATCAAGTCAGAGCACATTACCTGCCTACGAAAACTGTGGCCCTTGCCATTCTTATAGTACATAAGTAATATCAACTTAAAAGCCATTGCTGCCTGCCTTACCATCGTATCTACAAGCAACAGAATTAGTATTTCTGATAAGAACAATGAATACTAACAGATTTAGGGTTTTCCGTTGTTCTATTAACTGAGAATAGTACAATATAAATACACAACTACACAAGGAAGACAAGAAGAATGAAACTACTCTATGGAAAATCCAAGATTTCATGGGATTACCTACAATTATGGGATTATAATTTGCTCCCATTTCTCCTACATTTGTAGGAATGGTAATGGAGTGAAGGTTGACAAGAAATGCTTTGTAGGTGGAAGAGAATGTTTGGAAAGACTGAAAGAGATGTAGTGTGATAAGGAATATAATGGTCTTTTTGTGCATTCTCTCGTTCCCTTTCTAAAGGCAATAAGTAGATTTTAATCATCTGTCTGGGATTTAGTTTTACTATGCAAAGGTATAATCAGAAATTGTTACCTCGTTAAAGGACCAGTATCAAATGCTAGGACTTGTTGAGGTCCAGGAATGTTCTTTTGTCTCGAGTATACCAGGTTCTTCCTAAACCGTGTAGATTTGGGCTCTAGAATAGGCTCAACTGGTGGAACTATTTCTATAACAGGAGCATTTGGAGAGTATTCAGGCTGAGGGATAGGAGTAGCATGGGATTGGAATGATGTAGGAACAGTTGTGGATTGAGATTGGGATGGCACAGATGTATGAAGAGATAAGTCCAGGAAAAGATCTTCTAAGCTTCTCTTATCTTCCTTACAATTCTCCCCGTGAGGACAAGGTTGGTGAAGTAGGGTTTATAAACGCTAAATGTGACACCCTTTGACACAAAAACCTTATACATGAGGGGTGGGAGCACTTGTCCCCTTCTAGGTTGAGGAATATCCCATAAAATCCCACTTTAGAGACCGGGGATTTGTTTCTGTCTTAGCTATGGATGTGAACAAATGAGCTGCATCCAAAGACAGGTTGCAAGATTGGCAGAAGTGGGCATATATGGGTAGAAGGAAGAAAGTACATCCATTGAACTTTTGAACCCTAGAACTCGGGTAGGGAATCTATTTATAATGTAAGTTGCTGTGAGCACGGCTTCCCCCTAAAAACGTTTTGGAACTTTAATTTAAAAAAATAATGCTCAGGTTTGATCTAAAAAATGCCCATTTTTCCTCTTAGCCATTCCGTTTTATTAAGGTGTTTTAACACATGAAGATTCTTGAATTATTCCCTCTTTTTGAACATAGGAGGTGAGAGTTTGATTAAAATATCAAGCATTGTCTTGTCTTATTCTTTAATTTCACCCAAATTGATTTCTTATCGTTGAAATGAAATTTGAGAGAAAAGTGCCAACATCAAATTATGTTTTTATAAGAACACCCAAGTAACCCGTGTACAATCATCAATGAATGTCGCAAACCATCGTGCACCTGACACAGTGGAAACATTAGATGGACCCCTTATTTGGAATGATAAAAAGGAACATTGCTTCTTTTTTTACTTATGGTAAATGGGATACACTTGTGTTTAGCAAGTTCACATACCTCACAATGAAGGCTTTCAACATCAATTGTTTTGAACAAAGAAGGAAAAAGAACTTTAATAATCCTAATTGAGGGATGACCTATAGACGATGATGAAGTATGATTTTTCTTAATTGGGTAGGCAGATTCTGATACAAGTGAGTGGGATAATCTGGTTTTTTGTGGTATCTCAAGACAATAAACTGATAAAGATAATCCTTACCCTTAACAAGTCCAATCGTCTTCCATGAGTCCTTTTCCAGGAACACACAATATCATCACAAAATATAACTTGACAAAGTAAATCTCGTGCTAAGTCTTTTACAGAAATCAGATTAGTGGATAGTTATGGGACATGAAGAACATTTTTTAAAAGAATGGATGGGTTAATTTGGATATCTCCTAATACGGCTACAGTGGTTTGCGTTCCATCAGCTAATGCAATTTTCTTGTTACTTGGACAAGGTGAGTATTTTGAAATTTTTTTGGAAAAGTGAGTCATATGGTCATTGGCTCCAAAATCAATGATCCATGAGCGTCTCAGGGTTGAATCTGAGACATCAAATCCAAATGATTTTAACCTAGGAATGAAGATCCACCACCGGAAGGTTTTTCTACAGTGCAGAAAAATGACCTAAGCTTCTCCACCTCTCATTGATTAAGGTTTGCTGGTTCTTGTCTTATAGAATATTGTCCGACTTCTAATGGGGTTGGGTCAACTACAGGTCTACAACATGGGCTTGACCTTTCTCTCTCATTGTTGCACTTTTCTATGACTTGGTGGTTTGCCATGTAACTTCCAACATTTTTCCTTGGTGTGACGTGCCTTTTTGCAATAAGTGCCCCACAGACCATCACATTTTGGAGTTCTGAATTGATCATTTTTCACCGACCCAGACTCACACATGGTCTAATTTTCCCCTCCTATCTTGACACGTTCAGCTACCATTGTTGAGCCATTCATTGGAAGGGTCTCAAGAGCTACAATTCTCCATCTCTCCTCACTTCTAACAATTTCTACCACTTCACTGAAGCAAGGAACTTCAGGTTTCCCAAGTAGTTGAATCCTTGATCAAAGTCAGACTGTCAAAGTTTAAACCTGCTAGAAAATTATATATACATTGTCTTGTCCAATGAAGTTCTTGAGCAGTCAGAGCAATTGATCTTAATTACCCTATAATGATCGAGTTCTTGCAACAAAGATTTTAGTCGATTGACTCAGTTACTGTTTTGCTTCCTTGTTTCACTTCATAACCCGGGTCGCATCTTTTGCTTTGCAGTAGGTTCGTTGAATTGCATCCCAGATATCCTTGGTGTTAGCCATGAACATCATTGTATCACTTATATCGGAAACTATAGAACTCCATAACCACGCCATGATCATGGAATCTTCTTCATCCCATGCTTCAAACTTCGGATCTCCTTGCTTTAGTCCTGTTCCAGTCAAACAGATGATTTTTCGCTTCCCTTTCAGGATGGTTCGAACCAGATGGGAGTATGGGACCATTTGAGATAGTCTCTCCATCCAATCGATATGATCCAGGTTGATAGACGTAGGCTACAAATTGATCAAATTCTGACTTGGCTCCAGTCATTATGTTGTTGCTGGGATATGAATTGATGGCGATAAAGGCCGAAGAAAAAAATAAGGCAATGAAGGCCAAATAAACCAACGAAGGCTAAAGATAATTCCGGAGTTTCGATGGTTCTAATACCATAACAGATGTAGGGTTTCTGTTGTTCTATTAGCTGCGAATAGTACAATATATATACACAAGGAGGACAAGAAAAAGGAAACTACTCTATTGAGAATCCCAGATTTCATAAGATTACCTATAATTAAGGGATTATAATTTGCTCCCATTTCTCCTACATTAATTAAATAACCTTTACATGTTCCCACAAATACATACATATCTACAAGCAAATAAGTCAATATGCACAGCACACCAACATTTCATCACTAGATAAGAGGCAATTAAAATATAATAGACACATACGTACCATTTACAATGATGGTGAATATAGCATTCCAGAATGGAGGTACTGCTTTTGGTGGAATCATGAATAAGGGGTAGCAAATATCATCGTTTTGATACCACCAGTAAACTCCAATCACATGAAGCACGAAAAGTATGCAATATCCAGCAAGAACAGATAACTTTCTCTCCCCCTGTAGAAAATCATTAAGCTAATCAGGCAATAAGGGTTTAGATGTGTAGATGTTACAGGCCAAATGAATACCTTTAAAGCTGTCTGCTTCCGTAGAATATCATTTGATTTGTACATGAAAGCAATTATATATATTGACACAAAGAGACCTGTAAATGACATGCAAAGAAAAATTGTTAAAAGATCTCATTTCACGTATTACATAATTTTTTGCATCTTATTGCTATGTGAAAGAAAATGGCTTTCTGCACTAACTCTTTCTTTGATATAATCAGTCGATTTACTAAAATTTAGCTATAATTACCATTTGCTAAAACCAAGCTTGACAACCAGCACTGTATTCATTAACAGTCTACATTTACAACAAATTACTTGAGTTGTATACTGATTAAGTTAAACAAAATGTGGAGAAATTAGCCATTAAGCATAATTACACAAATTTCTTTATATCAGAAAAAACCAGTTCTTATAATAATCTTGAAAGTTTAAACAAGTAAGGAAACCAAAAAGTACCTTGTAAGTGTTGACGAATGAAAACAATCAGCAACAACAACGAAAATGGAAGGACTTGTTCAATCCACCTCGAAACTTGTTGCAAATCATACCGTTGTTGATATGCTGAATCCACGTTACTATTACCCCCACCATTGCCACCACTTACTTCACCGGAATGAGCCATCTCCCTTTCTCCTCCACCGTCTCCACGGATCACCGGAGCCGGTTCACCACGTTCCTCTGCTTGGTCTCCCCCACTCATAATCCGAATCGAAACCTCACCGTTACTATTATCGCCATTAGTACTGCTGTTACTAGCCGTACCAGAACCACTAGAGCTATGATCATGACGACGATGATTAGAAATCAGGCTCTCTGATTCTTGATAATCGTTATTCAATCTAGGTCGAAGAACACCAGAGTATTCAATAATTGTAGTTACAGGTGCTTGTAGGAACCGGATTATAGGAAATGGAGGAGACGACATCGTTCCCGGCGACGAACTACTACTTGTCCTCCTCATCGTCGGAGATGAAGGGTTTGATGAATTTGGATTATTATTATTACTCACATGATTATCAGAAGTTGCGGGATCAACGCTAAGACCTGTTGTTTCCATTAATCAACGCATACAACTCCCCCTTCTGATTATAGCTTTTACACCTTCAATTAACAAAATCCTCAAAAATGCAAGAGTTATGATGATCAAGAAAAACACAAGACAAAAAGCGAATTTATGATCTATGTACGTGAATTAATGTATATAATGATTGCATAAACAGCGAAACGGGGGAGAAATGGGTTCCAAGATTGTTTAATATGAAATTCTAGGGTTTAGTTTGGAATCGAGATGAAAAATTCAATTCGATTCACGGAGTGAGGAGAAGAAAGGGAAGTTTTTATGGGAAAATTAAGGATTGAATTCGCATTAAAAATGGAGTAACGTGTGATTGCTGTAAATTTGGGAAGATTTTTCCTGGAAAGAAATTGAAAATTAAATTAAAGAAAAATATATATAAAAAAATCAATCTCCAAATAGTGAAGTCTCCGGCTTGAAAAACAACCGGAGGAGATTATACTACAGCCAACGCGTTTCGTTTGGTTGGTATCCTTTATTTATCATTATGCCCTTTTACTCTTTTTTTTTTAAAAAAAAAACTATATGTTATTATTTTAATAAAATAGATTTAGTTTATATTTTATTATATTAAACAAATGTTAGTGTAATTCAAACCTCAGAAGATTTCACGTAAGGGTGAGTGAGAAGTAAGGAGACATAAATGAAGATCAAATATAGTTCAGGGTGCAAAGTTGTCTATTTCATATAAAACGAGGAGGACTTTGAATGTCTTAAGTCAAACCCTTGACCCCGAGACCACCGACATTCGGAAGGACGTCCACCAAGGCACCGATCTTTTGCCATGCAAGTTTTGTCCACTTTATTTCTATTGTTTTTTGTTCTTCATTCATTTATGTTAGACTATGTGTCTATGTGTATCCATTTTATTCATTCTAATTATTATATATATGTACATAGTTTTATATATATTTTGACATAATTATTATGATACTTTTTAAAAAATGTATTTTAAAATCTAATACTAAGAAATATTTTTTTTGTATTTGGTTATTTTAATTTTTCACTGTAACATGTGAGTTTAAAACAACTCGTTGTATATAACACTGGATACAGTTAATTATGACTAACGGAAATTTTATAGTTTTATAAGATATTTTCTTTGTTTTTCCGTACTGGTTTTCAATAATGAAGTGGGTGCAACATCGTTTTAATGTTTTGTTTGTATCTTACCTAATTGCAATATATATTACTTAATATGAGGGGTTAATTACACTTGATTCAAAAGTTAAGATGCCTCTTTTATGGCAATTATCTTCACGTACACTTTTCTATCATATGAAGATTCCTGATTACTTCTTTTAAGATGGAATTTTTAAGGCTTTAAGAAACCTAATGATACCCGCTAGTTAAGTTTTAAGGATTCTTTCACTTATTCCATTTTTTTTCTCTTTCTACTTTAACCTAGAAAATGTCATGTTTTGCACTTTTTGCTTTTCAACATTATGAGAGTGAGAGAGATAGAGTGAAAGGAAGAGTCTACATATGTATAAGGAATAGAGGAGTATTTTTGCAGTATGATGTAATACCTGATATTTAAAAATATAATTATTTTGGGTTTTATAAGGTCTAAATATAATGATTATTATTATTAGTAGGAGTTTATGTTTACTTATGATTTTGGTGTATTCACTTGATTTATTTATATTATATATTGATTTATGGTTATCTAACTTTAGGTACAACATACTCTTATTGCATAATGTACAAGTAATTTAAGATTATAGATTTTAAATAATTGTTATGACAGATCATTGAACTTCAACAGCTTTCAATGCATCTTTTTTTTTTTTTTGAAAAGCCCAAATTTTATTGAAAACAAAAGAATAGTGGAAGCCTCTATAAGGAATAGAGGGCTACCACCTACAGTGTTCCATACAAAGAAAACATGTAGCATCTAATCTCACATTCTGAGCTTTACGAAATAACAGTGGCTATTTGATCTAGAGAAGATAACCAAACAGCCCATGAAATATGCCTCTTTTTCTTGACCAAGCCTTGAAGCCATTGAAACAAATATATCTGAGATTCAAAAAATACTTCTTCCAAACCTTTACTTCGACCATTGAATACCATATAGTTTCTATTTTTCCAAATACCATACGCTATTGTCTTTGCTGCTGTCTTCCAAAGTGTAACTTGATTCTGTGACCATGATGGCAATTTCCTGTTGCATACCTCTTTTAGATTATCATCTGGTTTGTAGTCGAGACCCCACCACTTGTACAGATTCTGCCATGCTATCTTCACTTTGCTGCATTTCACTGTTGCGTGATTTATATCTTCAACTTCATCTGAACATCTTGGACACAGCACCGACGGCACATCAATATCTTTATCCCGAAGCTTGACTAATACCGGTAATCTATCTCGAAACGCCCTCCAAATAAAGACATTGATCTTCTTTGGTAGTATCTTTGACCATTCCGTGGGAAACAGCACCTGATGCGTCTCATATTTTTGTTTTTCGAAAAATTGTCTTATGAGATTGACAGAATAACTATTATAGTTATTCATTGTCCATTCCCATTTGTCTTCCACCTGTTGATTAAGTGACACTTGACACAACAATTCCTTTAAAGCTTGACACTCCCTCCCGACTCTCCCAACATTTGACTCAAACTCACTAAAATCCCACACCCAATTCGACTGTGACCAAAAACCGACTTCACCAACTTTGATGTCTTTGTTACTACATTTGTTATATAATCTAGGGAACAACTCCGATAAACTCGACTCCCCAACCCATTTATCTAACCAGAAACTTGACTGCATACCATTACCTAACTTAACCTTAAACAAAGATTGTAAAGACAAACCCAAGGACTCGATTTCTTTGACCGCTTTTATAATTCCTCCCCAAATGGACCCACTATCGACTCTGACTGACTCGAAACCACCTGACTCACCATACAAACTTCTAATAATGCTAACCCAATTTGACCCTTCTTTCACTTTGAATTTCCAAAACCATTTACCCACTAAACCCAGATTGAATTATTTTAAATCACCCAAATTTAACCCCCCACCCTCAAAACATCTGATAGTTTCATCCCATTTAACCCAAGAGATATTTTTGTTAACCCCATCCCCTCCCCAGAAAAACACTCTCCTCAGTCTCTCAAGAGCACGTATGATACCGGATGGTGTATGGAACAACGAAAAGAAATAAAGTGGGATACTTGTAAGCACCGATTTTATCAAGGTAATCCTTCCCCCAAACGATAACATATGTCTTTTCCATGAAGGCAATCTCTGTTCAAACTTTTCTATCACCTTTCTCCAATACACCTTCTTGTTCATGTTAACATTTATGGGAACCCCTAAGTAATTAATCACTCCATCCCCCTCTTTACAGCCCAAACTACTCGTGCACCATTCAATTTCTGACCTATCCACCCCAATTCCTGTAATAGTACTTTTCCTCCAATTTATTTTTAGACCAGATGCTTCTTGCCAATTTTTTAAGATAGCCATCATTGATCTAATATTTCTCCTACTCCATTCTCCAAACAAGATAGTATCATCTGCATATTGTAGATGAGATACTTCTATATTTTTCTTTCCCACTAACACCCCTTTGAAAATTTGTTTTGAGCAAGCCTCTTGAAATAAAACATTAAGACCTTCTGCCGCTATTAAAAATAAATATGGTGAAATGGGGTCACCTTGTCTTACCCCTCTTTCAACCATAAACTCTTCCGAAGCAGACCCATTAATCAAAACCGACATAAATGTGGACTTTAAACAAGCTTTCATCCACATTAACCATCTAGCCCCAAACCCCATTCGATTCATGACATCAAATAAAAAATCTCATTCTAAACTATCATACATCTTTTCAAAATCAATTTTAAATAAGAAACTCTTGCTTTTTTTTCTCTTTTTCAAATCATGTATAATTTCTCCTGCACATAAAATACCATCTAATATTGACCTACCTTGAATGAAAGCTGTTTGTGACTCACCAATTAAATCTTCAATCACCTTCTTGATTCTATTTGCTAATACCTTTGAGATGATCTTGTAATAGCATCCAATCAAGTTAATGGGCCTGAAATCATTAAAAGTCATGGGGTCATTACATTTTGGAATTAAAGTAATAAAAGAAGAATTACTCCCTTTTGAAATACATCCTTTAAGCCAGAACACGTTCAAGGCCGACATTAAATCATTTTTTAACATTTCCCAAAAATGTTTTATAAATCCAAATGTAAACCCGTCTGGACCCGGTGCCTTGCTACTTCCACATTCCCAAATAGCCCCTCTAACTTCCTGTAATGTGAAGTTCTCTTCTAATGTTTTGACTTGAAATCCATTCAACCTCTTGAACCTACTCGATTGGAACACTACTTTTCTTTTACCTGTACTCTTAAAAAAACTCCCAAAGTGTTGCACGGCCTCTCTTTTTAATTGCTCTTGATCTTCTATCCACGAACCCCCACAATTCACCGCTACTAAATTATTTTTTCTGATCCTTCTCTTGACTGCCGTATGGAAGAAACTGGTATTAGCATCCCCTTCTTTGATCCATTTACATTTAGCTTTTTGTTTCACCATTTCTTTTTTTGTTTTTTCTATCTCCAACCATTTCTTACGTAATTCTTCCACGTTTGTTGCTCACTCTCAGATAATCCATCCGTCTCTGCTTTCTTTTCCATATCCCAGACTTCCTTTTTAATCATTTCAGTCTCAATTTCCATTCTATCCATTCTGTCTTTGCTCCACTTTTTAAGTTCTACTTTGACTCTTTTCATTTTTTCCATAAAGACACAGTCTTTGTTTCTCGCCTTCGTTTTTTCTGACCAGGCTGCTTTCACCACTTCCTCACACCCCTCCATCTTAAGCCAAGCATTAAAAAACCGATAAGGTTTAGGACCTGAATTAACCGTATCATTGTGTAACAGAATTGGATAATGATCTGATAGTTTCCTATCCAAAACTTTACATTTAATATAACCCCACTGATTTAAAAATCCCTCTGAGACTAAGAATCTATCCAATTTACTAAACTTCATGCTATTGGAACAGATTCTTGTAAATTTCTTGTTACTCAACTGAATATCTACCAGCTTGTTATCTTCAATGAAATTGTTGAAAATATTAGCATTATTACCCACAAAATTAGAATTTAATCTTTCTTCTCTATTCCTTACTTCATTGAAATCTCCAAAAACAACATGATCGACTATGTTATTCTCTATCAGATTGTTCAAATCTGACCACAATTCCATTTTCTTTTCTTTCACATGTGGATCATATACATTTACAATCATCAAATTTTCTTTTTTCATTTCATTAATCTCTTTAATTGCCACAAATCCCTCCCCTTCACAAGCCACTGTGTTCTTTAAAAAAACAGGATCCCAAATCAACAATATTCCCCCCGCAGACCCCGTTGCATCTTTATGAACGAAATTAAAACTACCAGACCCCCAAATATTCTCAATAAACTCATCAGATATCGAACTCAACTTTGTCTCTTGTAACCCTAAAACATCTGGTTTTAATTTGAGACACAAATCCTTTACCCAATCTTTCTTATCTACAGTCCCTAAACCCCTCACATTTAAAGATAATATCTTCATATCTAATTTAGAAAAAAAAACGAAACATACCTGGAGCAAACAGTCGACTTCAATGTCTTCTTTCATGGGACATTACTGTTCCACGAAAACCCCAATTATTCACCTATCTCTTTCGTGTGTAAGGATGACACTGACGAGTCTTTCTCTTTCAATCTTACTCCATTTCCTCCTTGTCTTACTTTATTCTCTTTCTCTTCTCTTTGTTTGTCTTTCAGAAATTTTCCTTTTTTTGCCCTAGCCAGCTCCTTGATCTTCATTATACTTCTTCTTCCCGACCCTAACGGACTGAAGTCTGTCGCTGAATCGTTATCTTTTGCTTCTCCCTTTTCTTTACTCTTCAGATTGTGTTGATAATGATCGCCTTTCTCTCCTTCGTTCTTCTCAGGGACCCTTGAGCAAGTACTCTCTTCATCTGTTATTATTTGGGCAAATTCATTTTTATCCTTCATATTTTCAAACCCATTTCCCTCATTAAGCCCATCTTCTCCTTTTCCCATGAAATTTGATCCATTCCCTTGTATTGATTTATTTGATGTAGGCCCAGTTTCCTTTAGCCCATAATTATGTGACCCAACTGGATTATTGCAACTAGGCCCACTATATTCCTTATTGTTCAAATTCTGGTTTATTTTTTCACCTGCATGTTTTGTTTTTTCATGCCTCCCTGAATTAATGTTATCTTCAAATTCCTCCGCCGATTTGCACTTATTTCCCATGATTGTTTTACTTCCCCATGAACCATAATCTCGAGAATTGCATTTATTGTTTATCACTCCATCTTCCACTTTATTTTCTGTCTTTTTATCTTCCACCGTTACCTTCACCGGCGATTTCACCGTCTCCTCACCGGCAAACATCAGATCATCCTCTTCGTCGGAAAATTCATCATTCTCATTCTCGTCTTCTTCGTTTGCCCATTCTCTCCATTCCTTTTCTGATTTTGACGAAGGCTCGCTTCCCTCTTCTTCCTCGCTGACTTCATCTATCCAATCTTCTTCCTTCATTAAAATCGTTTTGATTTTACCTCCACATCTCACATATACCTTTTCCATTAAAGGGTACTCGTATGCTGTTGTTATTAAAACTCTACCCGAGACTAACGATGATGAATTACTCCATGAACAATTTGACGTTAATGATGGTTCACCCCACCGTTTTGCGATCATTTTGAAATTTTCTTCGGATCACATATGTAGGGGAACACCATATATCTTTACCCACGTCATTCTCGATCGACTGGAATAGTCGGTAGACCATAATCTACCATTGTTTAAACATTTCCATAACTCACTCTCTTTCATTTTCAGTATTTCTTCCGCCTCCTTCTTGGTCTCAAATGTTAGTAGCACATCGAGCCCACCCAATAATTTCCAATACACCAAAGATGGACATATCACCCGTAAAATCTCCGATAATTCTTCGAGGACCTCCGTACTCTTTACCTTTGCTACTACACTGCAATCCAGGATAGGCTCTAGATCATGGTTAATCGACATACCTTCTATGGTGTCCAACTCAACCAGTTTCTGTACTTGTTTACTTTCCTTATTTTCCTTTTTTTCTTTGCTTCTTTCATCTGTTCTTCTTTCATCACCTGTTGCTTGCATTTTTGTTTGTTCCTCGTGTCTTTTTATGTTTGTTTGTACCCCCTTAATAACTTCTACAAAAGCTCTACCATCTCTCATCCTCCATGCTTCCCTCTGTCTTCTTTCTTCTCTTTTTCTATCTTCTTTTTCCTTGTGTTCTTTTACTTTAAAATTCCATCTCCATTCTTGTTTGCTACTCAGTTCATCTCTCATCTTATTTCTTGTATCCCTTGCCACATCAGCCACTATCTTGAATGATCCTAACCAAAGTTTGTTTAATTTTTTCACCATTATCTCACTGCCCTCATTTTCCATCATTCTAACAAACCCGAATCTTCTACCATCTTTCAATCGCTTCTTCGCAATGTATATGTCTACTACTATTCCCACTGATTTGAAAAGGAACCATAATTTCTTCTCATCTGTTCCTTCCGGGAAATTATGAAAGAAATATGATCTCGCTTGGTTGATAGTCTTACCAAATCTATGCCAGTTATCCCGTTGTTCGATCTTCTCGTTGACGATGTTCCAGTTCGGTACCCTACGTGCTCTCTCTCTCACAGTCCCTCTCATCTCTCGTTGACGATGCCGTTGTTAGACTTTGCACCTTGATGGATTAAAAAGGGTAATACATAAAGTTACTTGAGAGTAACATAATTAATAGACTAGATAGTCACTTTAAATTACACTTTTGTCTTATTTGAGAAGTTTATAAGTCTGGAAATTACATATGATCGCAACGGGTCACACTATGGTCGGTGTGATATGAGGATTACGGAGTAGTCTTGCAGTATGGTGAGCGGTGAAGGAATGTCATAAAGGCCACATTATATAGGGTCAGTGTGGTATGGTGATTACGGATTGCTGAATTTTGTTACTTGGATACGGCACGGATAAGGCCATGCGTTATACCTTATCTTCTCATTTCCCTAACCTAATGTCATATCAGCGTCACATCATTCTTTTTTTTCTTACCCAAATTACATATTACACCTCTCCTTCAAATTATCCTCACTTTTTTTATTTTTATATTAATAAACAAAATATGTGTAAGTGTGTAATTGGTTGAGAGGGGGTAGAGGGGTGGGGGGTTGTCGGTTTCTTCATCGAGTCCACAGACCCGATACCCTTATTCGCTACACATACCCGCTAATTGCGTTTTGGTGTTCCTGCTCTACTCGATGAAGCTAGATGGCCATCGGGTAGAGTATAACGAGCAACCTAAGTTGAATGAAAAATTAAAAAGTTTTGGTCTTAAAAAAAGTGTTCCACATATATAATATATAATTAAATAGATGTGCGTTAAACTGTTTAAAAAAATAAATCAAAACAGAAAAAAAGACAAAACTTATCTATATTGACGATAAGTAGAAAATGACATAACTTTCGTATTGTTTGCCTCTTTGCCTCCCCAAAAGTGAACTACAATATAAATAATACGTGGAAGGAACTATTTGAAAGAAGAAGAAGAAGATATTAAACGTGACACAATAAAAACTAACTTCAAAATATGATGCCAACCTAACACTTTCGGGAAGTGACACTTTTTATTTCAATCCACTGACTTTGTCCCTTAGTGATTTAGCCTAATATTAGTAGTAAATTCTGGTCCTTGTAACTACGACCCCTCCTCTATTTAAAGTTTTTAACCAACCACTTTATCCATTCTTAATTATTACTCATTTTATTATTTGATGTTTATGTCATTCTTATTTAATAACAACTTAATCATTGTTTATTAATCTTCGTCTTCGATCTAAATCACCACAAAAAATAACCATCACTACCATCTCTCTCTCCTTCAACATTTAACAAAGCCGCACCGCTAACATCACACATACATGGCCATATAACCACAACGGCACAACCATCACCATTTTCAACCTACAAACCACCCACAATAAACCCATCAACGGACACTTAACATCGACTCTAGAATCATGTCCACAAATATTGAACGCCGGTTCACTTAGATTTAAAACATCACCACACCTAGATCCCAAATATCAAGTTATCGCTTGATAAATCTTTATCTTTGGCGCGGATAAACCGATTCATCTCAAACATCGACTCAAAAAATCAAAATTTGTTTTAGAAATCTTTGGAACATTGATTCAGAAATTGTCAAACATCAATTCATCTCCAAAAATCAGATCTCAAGCAAGTGTTGCTGATGGGAGTAGGGCATCCATGGATGTATATTGTGCATAACAATATCAGAGGAAAAACACCAAGAAACCTAATTATGGATGCCAATTTTATTTTGGAAAAAGATGTTATTTTTGTGATCACGATTATGCTAATTGTTTGTAGCAAAAGCAACGATTCACAAACCACAATTACAATAATCATTACCCTTTCTACCGAATAAAAGTGACCAAAACAGCTCCCTCCCTTCAATCGAATTTGTGACAGGTCACCATAAATAAGATGCGTGAATGGGCATAATCGCAAACAGTTATAAAATACTTATCAATAGTTTCTTCACAGTTACAATCATCAACTTCAAAATTTGTATACTTAACAGGCAAAAAGTCATTTCTGACGAAACATTAGCAATCGGTAACCTATACTACAATCATTGTATTTTTGTCGGTTGATGAAGCACCAAATTTCTTTAATAAGCTGTTAAAAGGAGCTTAAAAGGAGCTTTTGACCCATGACAATCTGCAATAAGCAAATACGCTCCTTAAAAAGCTAACCCAAGCAGTGGCGAATCTAGGATTTATGCACAGGGGGGTCCAACATGTAACATGATGAGTCGGTTAAAATAGTAGATAATGAATAAAAATAATTTTTTAATTACGGGTCGGATATTTATATTATTAAAGACATTGTAAATACATATACAAAATTAAACATATTTAACATAATCAATACAAATTATCAATATAAAACATTAAAAACAATACCAAACGTGATTTAATATAATCTGATATCGTAACCTAACCAAAAGCTAAAACCTAACATATTCATATAGCCTACGTTTTACCTCTCTCTTGTCACATAAGCGTTACATCACTTTTTTTATTTTCTCCCTCTTACCCTAATACCTAATATAGTCTAACTTAATGTTACCTTACTTTTAGACATGCACCCAAGCATCTAATTTAAGACACCTCTTTTTATAATTTAATAATATTAAAATCACTTAGGAAATATAAAAAGAATACCTCATAACCAATTAGAAGTAATAAAAACATAGACTAACATATTTTTAGCATAGGGTGTATGAATCACTAACTTTCTTCTAGACTTTTATACTTTATATATTTTTTCTTAATATTTGTTCTCCTCACGAGTTAAGTCCAATACAAAGGGGGTCCTTTTAATTTTTTAAGGGTGGTCCAAAAATTAGCTATATATATACTAATTAAAAAAATTCCTTTTTATGTGGGGTCCAAACACCCCCCTTGACTCTTCTTGCATTCGCCCCTGAACCCAAGACACCCCCAAAATCTCAACCGAAAGGTGAGGAGTGGAAACCCTATAAATCATCACATGAAGAATTGAGATAAACTTAAAACAAACCAGAAAAGGGAAACCAGATGGGATTTTAAAATATTTATCAACATATTGAACATTTATATATGTGACATAGTAATTACAAAGTCAACAAGAGACGCCTTCTGATAGTATACATTATTAAAGACGTTGAACATAGCAACCATGCATGATATATGTGTCAGCAAACCAGAGAGAAGTTTAGTTGGTGATTACCCTCTCCAGTTATCCTTTCGCTGCCTTATCTCGCGCAATGCTTCAATCGGGGACTTGCATCCAACCTTCCCCTGTTTGTCATTCGTAATACGAGTCAGCAATAAAATGGAGTCAAAATCTTGTTCAAATTTTAATTGAAAATTTTATTATATATATATGTTCATAAACAAAGATGGAATATGTCATTTATGATTAGGACAGATCTGCGGCATTGCAGGTTGAAAATTTTGCTACCATTTGAATTTTGAACCCATCAATGTTTCTTAAGTTTTGCCTTTTAATCTTTTCAAGTTTTTGTGGAGGTAGAGATTGGTTTAAGAAAAACAGCAAAACCTGAACTTCAGGTAGATCAGCTCGCATGAACGGATTAATTTCTAATTCTTCTTCAATGGTAGATGGGATAGTTGGAAGCCCTGATTGCCTCTGCTGTTGAGCCCATGATAGCTTTTGTGATATCTTGGCATTATCTGGCTCAACTGTTTGAGCAAACTGCAAATTCTTCACTGTATACTGCAAAAGTGAAAGAAAAAATGACAATATGAGAAGAATCAACTCAGTTCAACTAAAAACATGAAAGAATGTGCATATACAAGCTTGAAGCCAGATGGAAAATGCAGGTGCCAGGGAATCAAATTGGTTAACTCTAGATTCTCTAATTGCAACCATGCCATTGGGATTAGGTGAATGCAAGCATATTGAAATAAAAACATAAGAAGAATTTGGTCTTGTTGAATAACTAGACTAACAATAGTGACCTTAGGATGTCATTGAAAACTTGATTATAGAACCAGTGTTTATTGAAGAAGCTATAGATTTGATTACATAAAGTCCAAATATATGAAATAATAATATAAATTTACCTCATGACCACAGTAAACTCGAGTCGGTTTTGGCAAAGAAGCTAACGTGACACACAGGGACTCATACATCTGCTCTGCTGTGCCCTCGAAAAACTTCCCACAACCAGCAACAAACTACAAAAGGTACATAAGAGTTTGCAGTAATGCAACAAATAGACAAGAAAATGAGAAAAACTTAACAAAGGACATTCAAGTATTCAACACTCTAATTGAAGAAGCATAATGTAAATCTTATAAGCATTGATTCCTTACTGGATGGTATACATATCTATAGAGCATTGACCAACATTTGAACTAAAATTTTCAGTGTCTTAACTGTCAATCGCTAGAACAACTAAGATGGTGTAGAAATAAGGATAATACAAAATGGCATGCATTGGTAAACCAACCAGTGTGTCACCAGTGAACACAGCAGGGTCCTCTCCTTCTTCCCCAGTCAAGTAGTAACTTATGTGTCCTTTTGTGTGGCTGAAAAAAGCAGCAAACAGAATTTAATACCACAACACAAGTCAAAGATCATGACTAGCATCGGAACATTCAATTAGCAGAATATCCTTGAAATCCCCATGCCTGGACTCAATCGCATGAGTACATGACCATGCAAAAGACAAGACCCATGAGATGCAAAACCATGACTCGTGAACCAGTAGTAGAATCTATCTCAAATGCTATGGTTGCTTCATATGCGCAATAACACGCGGTTCATGCAGCAGAAAATTTAGAGGTAGGAAAAATCTGATGTCCCCAGAAAGTACAGTTTCCATTTCCTGATGACCCACACTATAGCAATCTTTACTTTCTGAGCTTTGGGGATTATTTCGAGCTAAAAATATACAGTTGCCTGTTGTCAATTTGTCATCATAATAAATTGTTGATCCTGTTGCTTTTAGACAACAAACTTGCTCTGTTGTATCACTGTAGAGAAGGTATTTAACTAAGAGACTAACAGTCACAAACATTTATCAAACTGTGTGATTTGGCACACTAAATATGACAATTTCCAGAAACAACTAAACATACCATGGTGTGTGGAGAGAGAGTATATTAATATCATCCCCAAGTGATAGTTTATCGCCATTTTCCACCTTATTAGTACACCCCTTCACATTATCAATAGAACCTCCATAAACTTTGATCCCTGGCACCAACTCTTTTATCTTCTCATTGCCGCCAGCATGATCCCTATTACAAATTTAATTAGAAACAGAAAAAACAATATATAGATCAATAGAGCAATTAATGAACGTTAATCGCAATGTAGGATTATAGACTCCACTTTAATAGTTGCCATTGCCAGTTAGTGAAGTGGAATACATTGTTTTGAGTCAACTTTCAGCAATTATTCAGTTCCACTAATATTCTTATTTTTTGATAAATGGCCAGCTTTCCACAAGTTCATAAATATAATAACAATTAGGGTGTGTTTTCAAAATGATTATTGCGACTTTAGCGCTCCGTTCTCGAGTTTTTTAAACAAAGGGAAAGGATTTGGAAGGAAACCCCCAAAGAAGGTGTTCTCGAGTTTCATTTTAAGGAAGGAAAGAAAAGGAAATGGAAGGTTTGAAGGGGGAATTTAGGCTTATTTTAGTCCCAGAACTATCCTCCCAGAATTGAGATGATTTGGAAGGTGAATTGAGATGATTTGGAAGGTTTCATTTCCTTCCCATTCCTTTCCTCCCCTTATTTAACTCGAGAACATGGCATAGAGGATCATTATCAAAATCAAATAATTCATTGCTTAAAGTTAGAGACAGTGAGGTAATTTTACATTATCACAATACCCTGTTTTCTCCAACTACCCAAATCAATAGGTGTTTTAAATGGACTTAAGTGTGAACCAAACGGGAGTACATCCTCAAGCTGCAATAATCGTTTTCACCAACCCACATCGACCGCAACTAATTGCTTGACTAATAAAATCACACGAATAACTAACCGATGTTCTAGTTGAGCTAATTTCAATTGCAGAAAAGTGAACAAACCAGTGGTGATGAGTGGTGAGGACAAACTTAAGTTCCACACCATTTTCTTTAGCAACTCCAATAACCTTCTCAGGCTCAACTGGATCCACTACAGCTCCTTGTTTCGTTTTCTCATCAATCACCCTACAAAAAAGTCACCGTATAATTGACCTCACAGATCGAATATCTAATGGCCAGATGGACTGCCCTAAATCCCAAAACTATCAACAAGATGAACTTAAAAGTAAAGAAAAAAAGGATTGAAGATCATACAGGTAAGAGTAGTTATCTTCCAAGCAGGGAATGTGAATCACCTTCATCTTCAAGGTGTGATCGGTTGCTCTGATTAGCAAAACGATCTCGAATTATTTAACCCGATCAGCATGATATATTGACTCATACACTTGAGATTGGAACATTCGGGTATTTTCGGGGGGAAGGTTTGGGCCGTATCCGCATGGATGTTATATTACACGGCTTCAGCCGGGTTATCCGAAATTTCGAATAGGCCCATATGTCTTAAAATACAAATACACAGACAATTGTATAAGTAAATTTTTAAAGATATTTATTAAATAAAAAAAATAATTTTTAAATATGTAAAAGTTGTGTTTAAGTATTTATATACTAACAAAACTAATAAAAGTTTGATAGATATAATAAAGGTGGACTTATACAAATTATTTAAGATACGTACATAATAAAATATAATTCATAGACAGATAGTAACATTCTGAAATAATTTAATATTATGTGAAATTACCATAATCAAAACATAAATAGAAATTGAAATAATTGGTAAATACTAAATATAGTGTAATCGAGATAAAATTAATTAAAACAAAAATAACAAATTTGTTTCTTGTATTCAAATGTTGTGATTTCATATTAATGTTAAGTTGTAAATAGGAATACATCTCATTTATGAACACGACAATGCTAATCAAGAATTTAATTTGGAATTTGAAACAATCAAGCCTAATCTAAAAAAGAAATCTATAAGCAAGATAAAATTTTCAGAATAAACAAACGGACCATACGCTAAAAAAAGTAAAAGCAATCAAATTCATGTATACTGAGACCGACAATTGGGAAAAGTTTTTAAATGGTTAAAACACACTCTCTAATATACACCAATGTGTATAATATGGCTTGAACTATTAATGTTTATGAGATATAGATACGACCTAAGCACACTTTGACACCGTTATTCTAAAGACTATTTGATTTGTAAATAATAATAATAAGTAACGTTACGAGATCAAATGTAAAATATATAAATCTAAAAGTGAAAATGTAATTTTATTAAGAGTTAAAATTGTAAATATGAAATGAATAGTGCTTTCCTTTAAAAATTTGTAATAAATAGTTTTTAAAAAATAAAAACTGATTAGGATATATATATGTGTGTGTGTGTGTGTGTTGGTGAGGTTATTGTCAAAAGATAATTAAAGTAAAAAAACAAGGAGAAATTTTGACCGCTAGATTCATCAGATCTGGTTGTTGATTACTAATTTTGGTTTTTAAATTAATTAATTAAAATCGGTTAGTTGAATGTATAATAGCTTTTAATTATATACCCACCTCATACAGTCACGTAATCTAATTACATACTGAAAACACAAATTCAATACATACTATCAATAGATCAAAACATCTAATGCATAAGAAGAAATCATCAATTAAAAATTGATACACAACAAGAAATCATCAATAATAAATTGATACACAAAAGAAACCGAACATATCTGAGGAAATTGAAATTGATATTATGTTTTAATTGTTTATAATTTTTTGATATTTATTATTGATTTGATTAAGTGTTATTTTTAACTAATTTACATTAATATGAATCTCATAAGTCAAAATTAAAATTTTAGAATTAAAGGAATTAACGGTTAAAATTAAATCTTCTATTAAATAAAGAGTTTAAATTATTTAATAATTTTTTAAATTAGTCTTATAAATATATTAGACTAAATGTTCGTGTGATACACGAGTTGGTTTAAAATATGACAAATATTAAAAATTAATAAGAACGTATTAAATAATAATAAAACATGAATTAAATGAGAATTAAAAAAATGACGACATACGTCATCAACACTCTAAGCAACGGTGGAACACCGACGCTAGCGGGAGGACAGACTTGAAGGCAGAAACTGCAAAGAGGTGTGATAGTATTTCTTTTATAAATCATCCATCATATTTTTACAATTAAGAGTAATAAAGGTAAACATTATTGGTAATAACTAAAAAGGACTTAAATTGATTATAAAATATTTTAGAATAATAAAACTAAAAATATGGTTAAATATGATATTTGAAATATTATAAAGAATAAATATGATTTCTATACATTAAGATGGATAAATGTGATTTTATATGATTTAATAAGGACTTATACGAAATTATCTCTAATAAGTTTGACTTTAAAAAAAGTCAAAACTGGTTTTTTGATTGTAAGGGAATAAATGATTAAATTTAAATATTTTTTAAATAAACAATTTAGATCGCTTAATAAAATAATTAAATTAGTCTTTTATCTTCTAATATATATAAAAGACTAATTAGAAAAAAAATATTAAATAATCTGAACCCTTCATTTAATAAAAGATTTAATCTTAGCCGTTTATTTCTTTAATTCCAAAATTTTGATTTTGACTTTTTAGAGTCAAACTAATATTAATTAAGATAAAGATAACTCTTAATCAATTCAATAATAAATATCAAATTAAATTCACGCTTGAAAATTCAAATTCAAATCCGAATATAAAATCACACATTAATTTTAATCAACTCAATTTTACCTGTGTGTATATTTGATTAATTTTTGTATTTTAACAATTAAATTTTGATCTTAATCCTTAATAAATATATTTCATCCGGATGAAAATACATCCTATGTTATACTAATATTTTAATATTAATATAAATATAAAATAACTTTATTTATCATTCTTTTAAAAAAACGTGTCTTATAATTATTTAATATTTCTTTATTAATTTTTAATATTTGTATTTTTAAACACTCTAGCAATATTTGAAGAATAGAAGACATCAGAAAATAATCTTGCTCATATGCGTCAAAGCCCAAAAGATGTCTCGGTCCAATACTCACATATTCGGATCATCCAAGAAATGGCGTCACTATTCACAAAGGCGCGTAGAGACACACAGTGAGAGTCTTGGCCGTACCACGTTCCGCTTTCTGATCACACAGTTGCATCATATATAAGCTAGCAAACATCTCCGTGGACTAACTGAGTAAGGTCAAGCAATTCGATCAACCCATTTTTATTTGGTTTGGTTCCGTTTGATCTCTTCGAGTTTGTGCTCCCGTGAATCTAAGTTTCAGAAATGGCAAAAACCTCTTCTTCAAGATTGATTTTCCTTAGGTATCTTCATCACCAGCATTCAAAACTCTTATCTCCATCCAAAACCCCAATTTCATCGACTCCCATTTCTCAAATCATCTCTCGAACCCCCAAATCAGAACCATGGACTCCATCATCTCAGACACCTCGCTTATCACCCTATTCGGTTTCGAGGATTACCCAAAATCCATCTCAAAAGCTATCCATGGAAGCCAATTTGACCAGGAATTTTGTTGGGTTTAGGTACATTTCAACCGGGAATTCGAATCTGGGTGGTAAAGTAGACGTGAATTTGCTTAAGAGTAAGCTTAAAGAACCCGCGACGGCTTTTACGAAAGCGTTTTCTAGGTATAAACAAGCCGTTGGGTTGCAGATGGAGGCGTTTTGGAGGAGGAACAGCTTGGTATTGTTGGGTGCTGCTGGGGTTTTTGTTTGTATTTTGCTTTGGAGGATTATGTTTGGGATCGCTAATACTTTTATTGGATTATCTGAGGGTATGGCCAAGTATGGTTTTCTTGCTCTTTCTTCAGCAATCGTCGCATTTGCTGTGAGTTTCTTCTAATACTATTTAATACAAGAAGCATGTACTGTTTCGATTTAAGCTGCAATCAAAGGCACATCCAATCACTCCCTAAACTATTTCATACAAGAACCATGTAGTAGTGTTTCGACTCTAGCTGCAAAAGGCGCATCTAAACACACCCTAAAATTTTTATTTGGTTAGGTCAAATCTTTTGATTTGTCATGCTGTAAGGATCTGACTGTGAGAATTGAAAGAAGATGAAGAATGTGGGTAATTGGTGTGGTCAATTAGCCCTGAAAATTTATTTGCCAACATATATGATTTTGGGCTACTAGTGTTGTTGCCAAAATGGGTTGAGGATAGACTCAAAAGGACTGTTTTACACTTACCTTTGTATCATAACAGGCGAACACTTTCTTAACTAGGACAGTGAGTTGTCAGAATGATATAAATCATTAGTCACATATCAGGCAAGTTAATATTAAGGGGGTGTTTGGGACTGCTTATGTAGTTTTTGCTTTTTGAAATAAGAAACTTCAAACTGCTAATCTCAAGCAGTTTGATAAGGAATCCTAAACAATCTTAAAACTGCTTCTGTGATTCTTAAGGGGTCATCAATTTGATAACCTTTTATGATTCTTGAAGTCCACTGTAACAGTCTGACCTAGGGTGTGCAAAATCGGTCTGAACCCAATAAACCCGGAGGACCAAACAGGTCCTTGACAGAAACCGACCAAAATATAGTACATACAGTCTGGTCTTTGGTCTTTGGTCCTTTTTGGAAAATCAGGTTGCTGGTTGAAGCCGGTCCAAAACTGAACTCGAGCCGGTTTTGATTATATCATACTTAATAAATTTTATTTCATGATTTCTTTGTTGATAAAAATTGACCTGATCCATATGATCTAAGTTGTCAAGATTTCTTTCTTGATAAACATCGACCTTGACACGATATGATCTTTGGTAATTATATGTATGAATGAGTAATGTGTGTGTGTGTTTGTACAAATATACCCCTATAAGGGAATCACATTTTTTTACAAATAATGGGTCAAAATCTTCCCTGCTTAAGTTGATAAAAATTGACCTTAGTCATTTGTAACTCTCCAAGTCTCAAAGTTGCGTGCCAACCCAATAACATCCACATTAACCTAATGACCATTGTCAAAATTATATAAGGGACCAAGATTTCTAACTTAGAACAGATGTTTTATGAGATGTCACATTTTGATCAAGCAAAGAAATATTTACCAAATTGGTCTGGCATGCTGACTATACTTCCACTATTGGACATATTACCAAAAAGGATGTGGTTTGGCATTTTCTTCTTTCTTCCATAGTGGAATATGTTCTTCTACATCATGTTTCTTTCACTGCAGAGGCCATGAGCTTGTTTTTCATGTGTTCGCCTAATCGGTTTTATCAGAGGTTCAGAACACAAATCTTTATTGTTCAAAGCAAATTGCAACTAAAACTCTGTCTACAGTGACGCTCACTCTCACCTTGCTTCTGAAAATGCATGGTGAAAACAACTCTTGCTTCGTGTAAAACCACACATTTTCTTTATGGTTTTTGGGTTAGTGCGGAGGCTGTTAAGCCAAAATATGTTACTTGTTAGTAAAGATCTGTTTTGGTGTTTTTTGTTTAATTGCTCAATAAGTTAGCTTGCTTATTAGCCCATTCATAATCAGTATTAGCTCCAGTTGCTGTTATAAACTGAAATTCGATTGAATAATTTCACAATCTTTCATATTGTAATAAAGACTTGTGTTTGACCTCATTTTGTATTGTTAAGGGATTGTATCTTCGGTCAAGATTCACAATTAATCCTGACAAGGTTTATCGAATGGCTATGAGAAAACTCAACACATCAGCTGACATTCTTGAAGTCATGGGTGCTCCGCTTACTGGAACAGATCTAAGGGCATATGTTATGTCAGGAGGTGGTATAACATTGAAAAACTTTAAAGCAGTGCTCAGGAGCAAGCGTTGTTTTCTTATATTCCCAATACGTGGTTCGGAAATGAAAGGTCTTGTTAGTGTTGAAGTCAAGAACAAACAAGGGAAGGTTAGTGTTTCAATTTTTTGTTTTTAACGTTCTTATACGATTATAGCCCCACCCCCAAATAATTTATTTTTCAAATATTTATAATGCATTGGGCTTCGAATTAAATAGATTATAATGTGTAGTCTAGACAATTTTGCTGCACGCACGTATGTTTTAACGGTGTGAAATGATAGGAAGGATCCCCTTTGGGCCTTAAAAATTACAACTGTGATCCATGCATGTATAGATGGCAAAGTGGGTCAAGACTATTCTGGTTGAATCGACCTTCCATCAACCTTTTGTCTTTTAAAGTAAATAAAACGTTTATATGATCAATACATGAAATATGGAATAATCTAGGGAGTTGTATACATTAATGGTTTGGCTGCTTTAACCATTTGACTCAGTTAGACTAGTATCGTTTTTAGCTTTGTTTTAATTGTAGTTATTTGACTAATTAGATCTAAGATATTAGAAATTGACACAACTTTGCACTAATAGGTTTAATTGTCTCCTCTAGCCCTTGGTGTACAATCTTTAACTTCTGATGAAATTCTTTTGGTTGCATTTCACTTCCACAGGATCTAACTACCGCAAAGCTACTTAGGTGTTCAAAATCTTTTAGACAGTCTTAGAATACTGAAAAAAAGTGTCATAAGTCACTCCGAGACCTTTTGATACTACTTAAAGTTATGTTTTGACTTTTGACATGTTGCCCAACCCATTCATTTTAACACATGGTCCTGATGCACACTTTGTAGAGTGGCAATTGGAGTGGGTTAATTCAGGTTGCATTTTATCAGTTACGGATAAAAACTAAAAATTAATTAGATAAACACACCAAAGTCGTCTTAAGTGTATGTATATGCTTACAATGTCCTAAATTGTCCTCCTAAAAGTATTTATACTCCTATTTTCTCATAGCCTGCGTAGGTGGGGTTGGGTAACGCTGATGTTGATGTGATGTACAGTGTACTATTATTTTAGTAATATGGTTCTTGTAATCATCCTTGAAGCATTTGTTAACAAATACTGTTGGTGGGTTGGCTCGACATGCTCATTTTTACCACTCTAAAGTCTAAACTATGTTCTCTTTGCTTGGGGCGGAGGAGGGGGGGGGGGGGGGGTTGGGATTGCTAAGTAATAATTATTCATCTGCTTATTGCTTTTCAGTTTGGAATAAACAGCTAGATACTGATTAAAACAACTTATTTTCCTCACAAATAATCCCAAACACCCTAACAGCTTTGTGGCTTTGTGAGTAAGCATAGCAAAAACCCTCATGTTATGGTTATGGTTTTATTGGTATTGTTGCAGTATGATATGAAGCTGCTATCAGTGGACATTCCTATGGCAACAGGACCTGATCAACGTTTATTCTTGATTGGAGACGAAGAAGAATATAGAATTGGTGGTGGGTTGATATCAGAACTAAGAGATCCTGTGGTGAAAGCAATGGCAGCAGCTAAGGAGTTTGAAGCTCGTGACATAAAAGAGGATAAAGAAGATGCCGAAAGAGAACTCGAGGATGCAGAGAGAAAACATCGCGAAGAAGTTGAAAAGATCCAACGAGAGGGTTCATAGTGAGATCCTGTTTTCCTTACGATTTGTTGTTTGTTCATCTTTTTTTTATAACAAGCTGTTCATACTTCATACACTTGTAATTGGGACAAACACCAAATCGAACGAGTCAAGAATGTTGTTACGATAAATTGAAAGAAGAGCGTCTTTTGAGTTAGCCTGACAATGTGAAGCAGGCACGAATAAGTTTGAAGCTGGACACGTTACAGATTTTGCTATCAACATTTGTTTGATTCTATGAACACATGGACTTTCTCGCAAGAATCAAATGCTAATATATGGCTTTCGAAGAATGTATCAGACTGAATTTGTTCTATCAAAAAACTCTTTAGACCAACAACATTCTAGATTATGTTACTTTAACTTTTGACTATTACAATGTAACAGGGCGAACTCCGTAGTCCATTTTGCCCCATTGGCAAATAGTTTGTTTCTGGTATGGAACACTCCACCCAATAGACCTCATTCTAGGAGTGGTATCCACACCCTCATAAGACATGTTTCGTTTTCCTTTTTAAATATTGGAAGTTGTATGTAATATGAAAACGACGGTAGCTAACCTCGAACACTATGAAATCATCTAGTAATGTTGTTGAGGGGCGTTTGGGAATGCGTTTTAACACTAGATTATGCATATTTTATAATCAGAATAACAAGGGTAACAATATATATTGCGGAATAAGAGTGTTTGGAAATAATTTGTGATGTTTTAATTGCAATAATCATATAATTAATTTTTTATCGTTTAACAAAGTAGAATAATTGATTATTAAAGTGTAAAACAGTAAGTATTGGTTTAGAAGGCAATGCCAAAGTAAATTTTTTATAATGTCTTTTGTTATCTTCAAAGTGCAGATAATTAAATTTTAAGAACACAATGACAAATACTTATAAATGGCAAGATAAGCGGATAGAAGGAGTTTGGATAGGGTGTTAGTGTATTACTGATTTATAACCTTTTATTAAACTTTATAATAATACAGCGGCGGACCCACGTTATGAGAAGGGGGGGGGAGTGGCCCCCCGTAGGTTTCAAATTTGGATTGGAAAATTACTAAAAATTCAAATAGGCCCCTATAAATATTACATCTAGGCCCCTTCTTATTTAACCATTTGACATTTAGGCCCCTTGAACTTTGAAATAAAGTCATTAATATAATAAAATGATACTTTTAATTCAAGTCTGCAGTACATTTAACGTTACAATTTAGTCATTTAACATCTAGATTGCTGAACTTCACAATTTATTTGTTGTAAATTGTGTTAATTATGATGTGATTTGTAAATAACTCTTTAAAAGTTTCAAAACTAAAGCTAAATTATTCAATTATCGAACAAGTTTGATCCGACCCGTTTACCCTGAATATAGTTTCACTTGTTATATTAATCGACTTGTCAATTTTTTATTAAAGTTGCCCCCCGTAAAAAAAAATTCTGGATCCGCCACTGTAATAATATAATTATAATTTATAAAATTATTTAACAAGGATTATTAAAACATGTAAAAGAAAAAGAAAATTCAATATACTGCCACGTAGGAAATTTTTCGCCGTCGACAGTCGGTGAAACTTCTTCTCCGGTTAATCATCGTAAACGTTACACTCGTCAGTTTCTGGATTTCCGGAGCAAAAGGATTCCAGAGGGTCTTCTTGATGCTCCAACTTCACACGGAGATGAGCTTTCGCCTGACTAATCTCTTCCACCTCGTCCCACGCCACCTTACACTCATCCGACGCTTCATCGCCGGCGCAAACCTCCTTCGCTTCTGTCACTTTGTTCTCTATCATCTCTGTCAGCTTCTTCTCTCTAATATGAGTCCCCTTAAACCTCGCCCCGTTCCCCATCGCTACCACCGTCGCCACCCCTGCCAGTCGCGTCTTCTGCCTAGAAAAACAGTTAGAAGAAGCAGTCGGTACATGGCCGAATAACGAACATCTTCTATTATTTACTTCTGTGATTGATCCTGACAACGAGGTACTGAAAGTTGCCATCACTTACTTAGAGACGATTTAGGGTATGTTTAACTTCTGTATTAACCTATGGAGATAGTATATGCATATTATATTGCCATTGATATCATCACTGTTCGTCATTTTCGAGATCAGAAGAAACCGAAATTTTGTTTTTTGTGATCCTACTAGTAGCTACCTTTGAAACACCAGTCACTCGTAGATTTATTGTTATTATGTAATAACCCAAATTCTCGTAGGTTAAAACTGAACGCACATTATGAAATCCTACTCTCATGCATGGTTCATGGTGGTTTAGTTTTTGCCATCTCATGTGTAATTATTTACAAGAGTGTGAAATTAAGGTCAAAATTAGGTTGGATTTTTCATTTTGTTGGTGCAAAGAAATGTGTATGTCAGATAAAATTGATAATCAGCAAACTTTGAGCCTTATCTGTATTCATCCTATCAATGCATGTGTCCTTGGGTTGATGATGAAATTCTATCAATTTGTGATGAAAGGCAACAGGAACATATTGGTACTCCCTGAGTCTCTTTACCAGTGGTCCAGTTGCTGTACCATAACTCTATAAGTAACCACTGCTTTCCATCACATATAGATTACATGACTTTTAGCTACACATCAATATACCATTAATTGTTGGATCCAATATACCATTGCTGAAAATGGCACAAAATAAGAGAACCATGATGATGGCAGACTCGCAAGCTTTTTGGGGTTATCAAGTATCCTAGACACCTAGTTTATTGTTTATAAGAAAAAGGTGATATGCAATCCTCAATTGTCTCAGTGGTGGTCTTTTTAGCACTTAGCAGATTGAGTATGCTGCATTGATGTTTTTATGCTATTAATATCATATATAACTCACAACTACATGACTAAAATTATGCAGTTCCCTGTCTGTTCAGCAGCTTTGTTTTTATATATGGTCCCACTGAAACATGCACGCCTGATTAGTCCACTTTTGTCCTGGTGTATTGGTATTGAATGATTTAAGCTGTGAAGGCAATTCATCATGCAAATGTGGGTAGTAGACAGTAGTGTTACTCTTCTTAAGTATGCTCACCCTTTATTAAAACGAAGTGTACTGCATTGGATTCTTGAAAATAATATACTATTCTTATCTTTATAGCTAAGAATTTATTGACCTTTTGCAGAACAAAGGAGTGTACTTTTGCTTTTTCTTTTTATCAGTGATCCCTCTTTCCTTAAGGTGCAGATTCTCTCTGTTCACCAACCTCTTCTCTAGTTTAATTTTCTTTTTCTGTTCATTTCTTGCTTGTTAATCTATCTATTTAAATGGATGAAGGAATCAGAAAGATCTCAGTTGCCTTTATTATTTTTTATATGGAAATGATTCTTAATTTCTTTGGAATTGTTTATTCCTAGAAATTTAAAGCTTACACTTTCTAATGGAAAAGCTAAAGCTAAAATAATTGTTCTATGCTTTTAACCATATGGAAAAAGGCGAGAACTTCATAGGAGCTATCCTCTACCATAGTTTGAAGCTTCTGTTCTTCAGTTCTTGCAGGTAATCAACCTGTTCACTTCTCTCTTTCTTGTTATTTAGTATAAACTAATCAGTCTTATTAGTAGTTATTTAAAATTTAATTTCTTTATGCTTCTAATCTCACTTGTATATCTGCTTCTTGTTTTTCGATTGATTACATAATTTCCATTTGCAAGCGAACCTTCTTTACGCTTAATTATATGTGAAGATGATCTTAAAAGCTGATTCTCATTGTTCTCCAAATCTTATCTGTAATTATTACTGTTCTTGTTTTTTCAGCCAAGGTAGTGGTAGAGCTACTGGGATTAAAGCTTCATCTTTATGTAGTTTTCAGAATGAGAAACCCAATTACACTCCAAGTTGTAGCAATCGCTACGATTATCTTCCTACTGCAGAGTTTTATTGTGACAGCTGCTGATCTGAGCTCTGATGCTCAGGCTCTTCTTCAATTTGCTTCATCTGTTCCGCACGTAAGAAAGCTAAACTGGAATTCATCCATTCCTATCTGCACTTCATGGGTTGGAATCACTTGCAATGATGAAGGAACACGGGTTATCGCTATTCATCTCCCAGGTCATGGGCTTTTCGGTCCAGTTCCTCAAAACAGTATTGGGAAACTAGATGCTCTCAAAATCTTGAGCCTAAGGTCTAATTTCCTCAATGGAACTCTTCCTTCTGATATACCCTCCATTCCTTCTCTTCAGTTTCTTTACCTTCAAAACAACAACTTTTCTGGTGACATTCCTACCACTCTTTCTCCTCAATTAAGCATTTTAGATCTCTCCTTCAACTCCTTCTCAGGAAACATTCCTCAAACGCTAAAGAATTTGACCCGTTTGACCTCCCTGAATCTCCAATTCAACTCCTTCACAGGACCCGTTCCCGAGTTTAACCTCACCAGGCTCCGTCTTTTAAACGTTAGTCATAACTCGCTCAACGGGTCAATCCCGTCTTCCCTCCAAAAGTTTCCAGTTTCTTCATTTTCAGGGAATTCTTTCTTATGTGGACCACCATTAAGTCAATGCCCATCTTTGACCCCTCATTACTCCCCATCAATGCCCGTACGCCCAACAAAACATAACAAGAAACTCAGAATTGGTGTGATCCTAGTCATTGCTATAGGCGGGTTTCTACTCATTATCCTACTCGCGGTATTCTTGTTATGTTTCTTGAAAAAGAAAGATAGAGATTCTGTTAGTGAATTAACCGTAAAAGCAGTGCCGGCTGGGAAAAACGAAAAATCTGATGATTTTGGGAGCGGGGTTCAAGCGGCTGAGAAGAACAAGTTGGTGTTTTTTGAAGGGAGTAGTTATAATTTTGATCTTGAGGATTTGTTGAGGGCATCAGCTGAAGTACTTGGTAAGGGTAGCTATGGGACTGCTTATAAGGCCATACTGGATGAGGGAACAACAGTGGTGGTGAAACGAGTAAGAGAAGTTGGTGTTGCTAAAAAAGATTTTGAACAGCATATGGAGTTTGTGGGGAGGATTGGAAGACACCCGAATGTTGTGCCACTATGCGCTTACTACTATTCTAAAGATGAAAAGCTTCTTGTTTACGAGTACATGATAACTGGCAGCTTATCTGCACTCTTGCATGGTATTGAGAGTTCCATACTTAATTTTAATCAGTTGTATCAAATAATTTGTTTTTGTTGATCTTGTTCATTTTCTATCACTAGAGGTGGTTTTTTCATACAGGTCGGGTTAAATTTAAGCTTCAAATCTTTCTATAAACAGAGAGTGTGTGGAATATAATGCTGAAATTTGAATATTTGGGAAACTTCCAACTCATTTGACAGTTTTACTTATTTGACCTATTTCCAATGTTTTTTTAACAGGAAATAGAGGTATAGGAAGAACTCCATTAGATTGGGAAACAAGAGTGAAGATATCACTTGGAGCTGCAAAAGGGATTTCACATATCCATTCAGAAGGAGGTTCAAAGTTCACCCATGGCAACATCAAATCTTCAAACATCCTTCTCACCACAGATTTTGATGGCTCCATATCCGATCTGGGGTTGGCCCCGCTAATGAACTTTCCTACCACAAAACCTCGGTACATCGGCTACAATGCACCAGAAGTAATAGAGACCCGGAAATTTACTCAGAAATCGGATGTTTACAGCTTTGGAGTCCTGCTTCTTGAGCTTTTAACAGGTAAATCACCTCTACCGTCATCGTGCCAGGCCCATGATGAGGTTGTTGACCTACCGAGGTGGGTGCGCTCAGTGGTTCGAGAAGAATGGACTGCAGAAGTGTTTGATGAGGAACTAATGAAGTACCCACATGTTGAAGAAGAGATGGTGCAGATGCTCCATATTGGGCTTGCTTGTGTGGCCCGAGGCCCGGATATGAGACCATCTATGGATGAAGTTGTTAAGATGATCATGGATTTACGGTCGTCAGATTCTTCGGATCATCGGGCTTCTTCTGAGGATAATAGGTCTAAAGGATCCAATGTGCAGACTCCATGATATCAAATGATTGTGTTATTGTTAGATTATTCGATTTTGTGGTTAATGATGTTTAAATTTGGGTGGTTGTATCATATTCATATTATTATTGTTATAATATATTAATACGAATTGATATTTGAGCAGAGAGAGTAGATGGGAGAATATATTTTCTCATTATTGCTGAAGGAGAATACAGGAAGCAAATATATTCCTTGGGTGGTTGTATCATATTCATATTATTATTGTTATAATATATATCACTCTCTCTTTAGATTATTCAAGTAATACGTTATCTGGTTTCAGAGGTGACCAATTTTATCAATAAACAGGTTGGTTAATTTGGGTTTTCTAAAATGTAAAATTGGTAGCTTTCAAAAAATGAGTTAATCTAGAAAGAGTTGTAGATATCATTTAAAACATATATTTTGAATGTTAAAAACACCAATTATTATTTCATATTTTGGTTTGAAGATGGTATTTCCAACACCAGTTAAAAAAAGAAAAAATGTAGGTACTAATTGGCCCATGCAGGTCTCGAACCTGCGACCTTCGCGTTATTAGCACGACGCTCTAACCAACTGAGCTAATAGGCCGATGGCTATAGAAGGTACAATGGTAAAAATTATGAGCGGACTTATTCTACGCTCCAATAAAATAAAACTAGAATAATCATAGAATATCCTATACTGGTCATACCATATCCTTAAGCAATATATATGTAGAGATAATTTTATTTATGTTAAATTTGTATTTATATCAGAAAATGTCTAAATAGTAAATACAGCTCATTCGAACCATATATAAAACAATAAGTTGCTACAATAGCAAAATGAACAGATGCAAAAAATACGGTTATGGCCCATGCAGGTCTCGAACCTACGACCTTCGCGTTATTAGCACGACGCTCTAACCAACTGAGCTAATAGGCCACTTTTGCCGTCAGTTTCTTCAGTCTTTCCATATACCGGCTTGTATATTATCCAGCAACACAATAACGAAGAATTCATTTTTCTTTCAAGGGGACGTCAAATATAACAAGTACTAACTTAAAAAGACGGTAATTGATAAAAACTGTTCCAAAAATGACAGTTTGAGAGAGAGAATAAATTTTTTACAGATATAATTGTGTTGATAAGTTAGTTATAATCATACCGACTCTACTACAATTACAAGCAAATTAGATCTTTTGCTTATGAGTATGACTCACATATGCGCGCATAAGCGTTAACTAATATGCCACATAATACTAAAGGATTCGAGAAATTTGGGCTATGGTCACTTTCAATAACGTATACATTTGAAGGAGGCCATTTTGCGATCATCTTGTCTTGTTGCTCTGGTTTCAGAACTCTATCATACGCTGTCTTGATGTATACACGTGGCACCTTTTCTACACATTCATCTACTTGTGTAAATCTAGCACCTTGTAATGCATAAAGAGGTCCCGGTCTTAGCAACAATGTAGCCAATGTGAACTCCTATAAAGTAAAATAAAATGGAGAATTTTAATATATTAATTACTTATATATTATATAGAAAATGCAAAAGTAAATATTCAAAACTACAAACGTACCTCTGGAGGGCTCATATGATAGATAAGTTTTCGTTGCAATTCTTTTTTAACTATCGCGCTTGTAGGAGGTTGATTGGGCCCTAATCCAAATTCGAAATCATAAACATCTCCAAACTCTGACATATCAGGAACTCCCTGACAAATATATTATAAATGAGTGTACATTACAGAGCAACTCTTTTGATCATGTATGTATGTAGTGCATGTTTAAATACTAAAAGATCGATATATATAACATGAATCTAATGTTTGATCAGCCATCAATAACTAACTTATGAGTTGCTCCTTAGAAAAATAACAATAACTAGCTTATGAGTTGGCTTTCATCGTTGGTTGGTGTTTCTTTGACCTCCCGGCCAGCTGGGCCGGTCAATATTTTAATTCCCTACAATTCCTTGAAATTGGTTACGTTGTGACATACATAAATTAACTAATCTTGACTTTTTCCATGACGACATTCAATTCGTATAATTGAAACTTTAAATATGTTTCATTTTATATCATATCATGTCAAAATTAATTAAGCTTCTCTCATACTATATATTAGCTGTTGATTTGATAATTGGAATTCATGGATGAAGAGCGTGAGAGATCAAGTGTGACAGGGTGTATGTAAGGAATTCATGGGTGATCAATGACATTAAAAGAGGGGGAATTGGACGGCTTAGATTGGTTCTCGCACTAAAAATGGTTCTCAATGGAACTTCATCCTATATATATACATATATATTAGGAAAAAGTTCATGCGAGAACCATTTTTAGTGCGAGAACCAATCTAAGCCGTCCAATTCCCCCTCTTTCAATGTCATTGTCCACCCATGAATTCCTCACATGCACCCTGCCACACTCTATCCCTCCACGCTCGCCATCCATGAAACTTGGCCATATACAAGGAACGGCCGAGATTGGTTCTCGCGGTTCTCGCACTAATAACGGTTCTCGCATGAACCCTCCCCTATATATATATATATATATATATGTATATCTTTTTTAAAAACTCATTAACTAACACGCGCGTACTATTAATTCATAAGAAAGTGGCATTGTACGTATATCCCGGCCATGAAGAGAAGTTACGTACATGTTGAATATCTTGGTGGGTTAAAAATCCATGTTTTAGCATGGTGGCAGCAATATAAACCGCCAGGCTTATCTTATCTGGAAACTTACGACTTGCGTCTGTCACACTTAGCCCCCCGGCACTATGCCCTACCAGTATTACCTGCAACAATTAATTATTACCAAACTCCGGCCGGCCATTGATAGAATAAATCAACCATCGATAGATATGTATACACACACACACACACATAGCTAGCTAGTACGTACCTGTTGGTCATTGTCAGGCAAGGAGGATAGAAAGTCGATAAGAGGCTTGTTGTAATCATCAAAAAACATGATGTTATTGGGATCAGAGGGATCCATTCCAGCAGCCTTAAGGTCTATACATGTGACGGCGTAGCCTGAGTTGGATAATAGACACTTAATCTTATACCAACACCAGCTTCCACCACCTACACCATGGATAAGCACAAAGTGTGGCAGCTTCTTTGAAGATATAACCACATCTTCTTCCCCTTTTTCATGTCTCTCTCCCATTTCAATATCAGCTCCTCACTCGATCTTTTCCAACACTAGATAGGGACTACTACTTGTTCATTTCAAACCTACCTTTTATTTATATATATATATATATATATATATATATATATATATATATATATATATATATATATATATATATATATATATATATATATATATATTATTTTTACGGATATTGTATGCCCCATATATGTGTGTCAGGTAGGCCGGTTATCGAATATGGCTTTGTTTAACACAGAAAGATGTTTACACACTTACTATTATACACAACAATAGAATACTTGGTGGACATTTAGATACTTAAATGAGCCCAACTAATCGTAAGTTATCCGAGCTCGGATTGTTAAAAGCTCGAAACAAGCCGAGCTCGAGTTCTAAAGAGTAGGCTCGTTTAAGCTCACGAGCCTAAACGAGCTCCGTATATAATATAATTTATATTTTATATGTCGAATTTGTAATATTTACATTGATCATATGAAAAAAAAATCAACATATTACCTAACTTAAACGAGCCTAAACGAGCCGAGTCCAAGCTTCATAGATATTAGACGACCCGAGCTCGAGCTGATAACATCAAAAACTCTAAACGAGTAGAACTCGAGCGAGTCTAGCTAAATAAAAATCTCGATCAGCTTATATCCATCCCTTCCTTATCCTTAAATATATGAATGAGGAATAAAATAGTAATTATAAATCATCACTCTATCAAAATCATTTTTATGTCCACAGACTTTATCCGACAACTTTAACAGTTAACTTTTAAAATGTGTTTTCTACAACTTATTTAATGGATTCATAGATAAGGTCAAATGACGGGTCGAACAAAGTGGGCGGTATGGGCTAAAACTATCGTTTTCTTCTTCTGTTTTCTAAGGATAGAATATATGCCGGATCAAAACCACAGGCCCACAGAGGTCTGGTGACGTACCAGCGTTTCCTCCTTTTACTAGTAAAAATAGAGTTAATGTTTTTTTCTATATACTGATATGATATATTACTTTTTTTTACGTATATGTCAATTTAATTTGTAAAAAATGTGTTACTATACCTATTTTTTGTAGGTCCTTTTTTCTCACAATTTTCTTCACTTCGAAATCGAATTTCGAAGCCAAAATTATCCATGTATACTTAACGAAAAACAATGATTCTTGATTATATGGAAATGTAGTCGACTTATCTATGAATTAGTACCCAGACTACGAATAAAAACGAGTTTAAAATGTGTCAATTTATCAAAATACCGTAAAGGTGTTGAATAGGGTCAATCTCGACTTTAATTAGCAATAACTTGGCATATACTTGATGGAGTTGTGTTCAATACAGTCCATATAAAAAGTATAGTCCTAAATTTTAATATACAATCACATGTGATTCAATATGCAATCACATGTGATTGTAAAATCATTACATGTTAATTATGAAAATGTCACTCCGCCCAAATTTTTAAAATTCAATCTGGACTATTGATAAGGTTGATCCAAATGCTAAGATTAGTCCCTTGAGACTATGCATTAAGTATGAACTATATTGAACATTTCTCATCTATGATAACATATAAAAAGAATTATGTAAAATGATCAAGAAACCGAGTAAAAATGCGCCTTTTTTTTCTGCCCTGTATTTGAACCAAATAACACGAAAAAAACGAAACCTTGACCACGAAATTCTCTATAAATACTTGACGAAAATTCATTAATTTGGTGTCATTTGAAAGGTATAATGAAATTTTACAATATTCTACAAAAAAATCACGCAAAACAATCAAAAATCGATCAAAAATTCAAAAACCGGGCTAAAACCGGGTGAACAAGTTGCAGGTTGCGAAATGGGCATATCGAAACGTTTTTTGTAATTTAAATGGTCAAATGTGTAAAGAAAAAAATTAATATGTCATATCGATACATGAAGGAAAACACGTTTGTCTTTAGTGACTTTAAAGATTAACCCTTAAAAGTACTATAATTTAATATATTTCTTAACGACATTTATTTATTTAATTTTAATAGCTAATCTAAGGTTTTAGTTTTATTACTTTAGAATATGTAATAGCCGGTAATTTTTTTATTTTTATTAATAATGATCGATAATTTGTCTATTAATTATAATAATTTATCTTCGTATTATAATACATTTCTGCCATCTAAATTCTACTCCTTCTCACGTCGACGTTGGATATTGACGCCATATGTTATTGGTTTTTAAAATCTCATTTCTTTTTTGTTTTATAATTATTTAAATATTTTTTTAATATTAAATATTTATCATTTATAAAATAAATAGATGTCTCACACAAACATTTTATCTAATATACTATATATGAATAATACTGTTAATTCTTCTATGAAGCAAGTTGTAAATTTTCAGTTCTTAGCTATAACAATAAATTTCATTACTTAAGTTTTTTATTTAAGAACATTTTGTAATTTTTTATTTAACCTTTTTAACTTTTAGTCTAATATAAGAGTTGTATTTAATACACGGCTAATAATTTACGAAGTGAAAATTTTAAAACGTGTTACACAACACGCCCGCTTAATCAAGAAGAACATGCCCAGTAGACAAGACGAGAAATCTTTTAACCTAAACCTTGAAACGTGAATGTGCGCTAGATGTATTAACAAAACCGAATAAGTGAACGGTAACAATAATAATCAAAATAACCGAACTGAAATAATTGAACTGTTCGAAAAACCAAAGAGGTGGCGATCATGCTTTTCCTCGTAACCAACTTTTGTGGTTCCATTATGAGGTAAAATTAATGACATGTAGTTCAATTTGTGTTTCCTAAACACAGATGATTGATGAAAATACCTAGGAGTGCTTATTTAAGGGTTTTAATGGGCAACGAATGATAATTGTAAAAGGTTACTAGTGTTTGGTTTATTAGAATGTAACGAGGTTATTATACATACGCTTCGCTGTAGGTTTGTAATTCATCATTTATTTTATACATAAATGAAAACATTAATTTATGATATCAAATGAAATGTTAAGAAAATGTATACAAAAAGAACTACAATCTATTTAAGAACGAAAAATATATATAATGAAAACGTAATTAAACTATTAAATTATATATTAGCTATATTGAATTATACTATTTAAAAGTATAAGATAATTAAATAGGAAAAAATAATATTATTAACGAAACGAATAAATATATAGAAGAATAAAAGAATTTGATAATGGTTATTTATCAAATAATGAAGAAAAATAGAAAAAGAAATAGGTGAAAATAAAAATAGAGATTCTATAAAATGAATATGCTGAAGAAAATATGTTATGTGAGAATTTGAAGAAAACATTATAATTTACGGCAAATCTTAAAGAAATTCCAAAAAATAAAATAAAATATCTATATATTATAAAAGATTATAACTACAAATAGTATATTTAAAGTTTTCTTAAACTGATCTTATGTTTGTAGTTATATTTTGTATGTAAATATATTTAATTAAAATAAGTAATGAAGTGAGGAAAATATAAAAAGAAAAAAAAGTAAAGGAAGAAGGTAACAGGTTTTGAACTCTTAATCAGTAGTAGAGAGTATCAATGTGTCTTAACTAGTTGAGCTACAACAAAAATTGATTTTTATTTCACATATCAAACATATAAATAAAATTATGGCGTAAGTTAGAATTTCCCATTTATAAACAGTAAATAAAGCGTAGGTTTAGTCCTTGTAAATTGTATATATTGTAAATACATGTTATAAACCATTTCATTAGTAAAATGAGGATAATACATTCAAATGCATATTATTAATGTTCTTGTTTACTTTTCTTTGTGTCTCCTGCGGTTTTTGCTTTAATATATAGTTAACTAATTAATACCATGAATATACAGGACGTTTTATGTAAAACTTTGGCTAATAAACTGATGTCAAAATGATAACAGATAAGAGATACTCTTGCTAAATACTTCCTTCACTTGGCCTTCAAGTCTCATATCGTTTATATATAGAGAAAAGTTAAATCGATGTACGTGCACTGCTTGTAAACTATTAACGACTCAATAGCAGGAGTATTTTTTTATCATTTATATACTACTCAACCGTGAATGGGTGAGCTGTCATTAATTAACATGACTTTTTTTTAAATAACCCTAGTTAATAAGTAATTAATTAATCATCAACGAGTCGTCAACTTTATTTATCTATTGATTAATTTTAATCAATGACTAAGATTGGTTCTCAAAATTCTCATAAGAAAATAATTCTCGTTTGAAACCTCATCTCTCTCTCTCTCTCTCTCTATCTATCTATCTATACACACACACACACACACACATATATATATATATATATATATATATATATATATATATATATATATATATATATATATAAATGATATTATTCACGAAATGTGCAAGAAACAATCTTATCCTCCGATTTATATTTGGTCTAATGGATTATATTAATCTTATTATATATATATATATATATATATATATATATATATATATATTAACTCCAAAAGGTATAATAGGAAAAACATATTTTCTCTTTGCAATTTATTTCTCTCTCTTAATTTTATCTCTCTGGTGGTTGTCGAGGCCAACAAACAAATAACCCAATATTCAAACACAAATAATAGTGTAAAGTGGTAAAGGGATCGAATCCACGGAGACTGGCTCAGCTTTAATTTCTATGCAATCCAAAAGTTAAGATGATTTTAGTAACAACAATAAAATAAAAATAAGGGGGGTTTGAGATTTGATTAATTAAACTAAATATGACAAGTAAATAAAAGTTGCAATTAAGCAAGATGGTTTAAATCAATGAGAGGTGAATTGGTCAACATTGGTTTCATCACATGAACAATTAGCTAGGTTTATCATCAAGGATTATGGTGCAATACTTGGACTTTAATTTAATTTGGCTATAGCAATTTAAAAGCTTAAATCACCTAGACTCTTCTTAATTAGTATGGAGGTTGAAGAAGCTCCTAACACACCTTCTTAGTCAAAGTCATGAACCAAACAAAGCATCTAATTCACAAAAATCAACTAGCATTATAATCTAAGAATCACCAAATCCAAGAGGAGTCAAAACCTTACACTACCATGTTGGAGAATACATTTCCATGGTTTGAGAGATGCATAAACATTCATGAAACCACTTGTTACTTGTTGTTTTGAAGATCTATTACGTAATCAAGAAAACAACTAACATAAATCATTCATATACTTGCAATCATGATATACAAACATAAGAATGAAATAAAGATTAAACTAGGAATCATATTCATAAATTTCAAGAACAAGTTCATAAATCCTTTCAAAACCCTAACTAAATGTTCAAGGAATCACCAATGTTAACCAAAATGGAGCTTAGCTACACATAACTAGAACTAAATGGAAGTGTTTAATTGTACCAAACATGTAAATACTTGATTTAGATGGAAGAAATCTTGAAGAAAGCTTCAAAAACCCTCAAAAATGGCTTCCTCCTTGCTTCTTGTCGTGCCCCCCTGTTTTCTGTCCAGAAGCTGCAGAAAACATTGCCCTAATCCACTTTAAAATGGCAGCCCCAATGAAAATGACGAAATTGACCCTGAAGGGCCCACGCGGGCCGCGCAGAAGCTCACGCGGCCGCGTGAACGAGTCTGGCAGATTTTAAAAGGCCCATATATAAAGCCCAAATGTCATTCTCTTGAGCCCAAGCTTGTAATTTTCCATCACTTCTTGATCCAAAAGTATAAAGCCCACATGTTTTAAAGTCCAAATTCTCCCAATTGATACCCGCTTAGCATCCGCTCCGCCATAGTCTTCTAAAAATCTGAAATTAAATACAAAGACTAGAAAGTACCCGAAATAGGCCAAAGAAATTAAAAGAAAGACAAATGCAATAATATACAAATGCAAAACACCTAAAATGCCAAAATAAACTACTAAAAGAAGTGAATAAAATAACCTATCAAATCACCCCAAGCTTAATCCTTTCCTTGTCCTCAAGGAAAACAAGAAAAATAATAAGTCGGGAATGATCAAAACACAAGAGAGAAAAAGAATGAGCACCCTAAGTAGCAAACCAAGATATTCCGACATAATTAAAGTAGGTAACTTGAACTCTACGCAAATCACATCAAGTCCATTTTCAAAACTAAAGATCACAATTAGGAACAACCACATGTTAGGCAATATCACGAAAGCGGTAGAAATAAAGCATAAGCATGACCTATACATTTTACAGCTAAGCACGACAAACATGGCACAATCCATAGGGCGGGCTCACAATTACACAAACGCTCGTGTATGCACTCTTATCACAAAAGGTGTGTGATTTCCTCACATTAGGCTTGCTCTCGTTTTATGGTGAGGTGCGCTCAGGCATCGGTATAAGAATGGCTAAGGCTAATTTGACTTTGCAACAAAACTCTCAAAGACAAAACCTTGCATAAGGGTACTAAACACAAAGAAGACATGAAAAAGACACAAAAATACCACTCGAGCAATACTAAATATGGACTAACAAAGCTATTTATTAACGTCCAACGCGTGACAGGAGAGGAGACAAAAGTGTCCACATACATGGGACGGTCACACAACTAAGCAAAAACAAAGACTTATGCACATGTATTCGTGCAAGTCTACAAAAAGATAATATAACCAAACGATAGTTTATTTCTATTTTTGTGTTGTTTTACAACAACTTTTCTATATATAACTCATAATAACTAAGGTAATATTATGTTCTTTTCTTTTTCTTTTCTTTTTTTTTTTTTTTTTTTTTTTTTAACAGAATTTTCCCCGTACAATTTCTGGAATTTCACCATAATAATAAAGACTCAAGTGGAGAAAAGAATATCACTAAATGGTGTAAAATCAAACAGGTCAAAATAAGATGAGAGTGTGACCTTAAGACATAACATATACACATGACAAACACAAGTCACAAAATATCTCGCAAATGGCGCGAGTAAAATCATGAAGAAGGAACTAAGAAGACGAAGACTACAAGAATCTAAGATGACACACTCGCAAAAGAGGCGAGATAAACAAAAAGGGACCCTTATGAGAGTTGTTGTCTATGTTCGAGTTCTAAAGCAAAGTCTATAGCACAAATACATCCTAACCGGTTACACACAATTATAGAGTACTCACGGGTAATAGTCATTGCGCCCTTTGTTTGACATAATTTGTCGCGACTAGTTTCATTTGTATAGATCATTTTCTGGTGCACATATGTTATTACGGTCCCATGTAAAAGTTCCTATTGGTGATCCAAAGTTTCAAAAATGATCATGGTGTCATAAACATAGAAGTCAAGGAATCCTAAATCAATTATGAAGTAATATAATGGTTCACAGTTAAGGGTGATCTAGATGAGAAGAAAGAGAGAACAAAAACATGCCACTAAATGCAAACAATCTACTCTAAATGCAACTAATATGCAAAAAAAAAAAAATGAAAAAGAAGTAAGCAAAATAACTAAACTAGCAAATATATACAATCTAAAATGCATGCAACTAACAACTAACTAGACAAAAGTACCCCACCCCAAGCTTAGAATTAAGCATTGTCCTCAATGCTTAGGGAAAGGGTAGATTGGCAACTATCACGGGGACTCAGGAGGCGGGAAGTGACCACTCCGGTGGTGGTACTCCCATATGTCGGCTAAGTGGCGGTTGGTAGTCTCTTGCTGAGCACGAAGGTGCTCCAGGTCCGCGGTGTTTTGTTCTGTTAGCCTAACAAGGGTATCAAAGCGGGAAAAGAAGTCTGGTGGAAAATGCGGTGGTGGATGTGAGGTCGGTGATTGGGGGCCGGTTTGCGACTCGGGCGCATCGTCCATGTGGATGTCCCCTTGCTCATCGTTTTCTAAAGGCTCACCACTAACGATGGTGCGGGTGGAGGCCACATAACCCGGTGGATTAGGCTGATGTGGAGGCCAGAACCCATAGTGCACACCATCACTCTCTTTGGGAAATGCCTCTCACACCATCACCATTACCCCTGAAACAGCCGGTCACCGTCGCTCAGAGTGAAGAAACCACCACTGCCGTTGTCGCAGATGTGAAGAAACCACCACCGAAGCCGCATATGTCAAGAAACCATCGCTCACCGCCACAGATCTGATGAAACCACCACCATCACCATCGCTCACCGCTGCAGATATGATGAAACCACCATCATCGCCGTCTCTCACCTCCGTAGATCTGAAGAACCACTGTCACTGTGGCAGATCTGCGTCGTTGACCAAAAAGCCATCACTGTGGCAGATCTGAAGAAAACGCCGTAGATCTGAAGACCATTTATCGTTCTGATTCTTCTACGGCGGTGAGGTCGTGTGGCGGTGATGGCAGTGCAGATTGAAGGTAGTTGTCGGCGGTGGTTGCTCGGTGGTAGTTGTCGGCGGTGGTTGCACGGTGGTGGTTGCCGGCGGTGGTTGACGGCGGTGCAGGGGTGGTGATGTTCTTCACAGGGAGAGAGGATTAAGATGGGGAAGTGTGGTGAATGTTATGTTGGAGAGGAGTTAATTATAAAAAAGTTACTTTAAATAAAGAAATAGGGTTAATAGTGTTTGGTAAAGGGGATAACAAGCAAAAAGACCAAAATACCCTCATGTGCCTTGCACATGAGAGACTTTTAACGGTTGAACTTAACGGCGGTTAGGCTAAAGGACTAAAAGTGAAACAACATGTCAACCATAAGGACCATCGGTGTAATTTTCGATTTTAAAGGACTAAATGTGAAATTTAGCGTAAACCACAAGGATCATCTTTGTAATTAACTCTATAATTTAAAATAGGTATTCCCGCTTTACAATTTCCAAAATTTTGAAAAATACGCCTTTAGCGGTCCAAATCACATGTGGGCCTTTCAATTATTGCCAGCAATTAGCTGTCTCCACTCACTCGAAATGCATAATCAGTCCAAAATACCTAAACCACCCCCAACAGTTAACCCCAATCTGCTAAAGTTTTTGAAAACACAAGGGTATTTTAGTCACTCTATATTTGAACGGGCAAAAGGCGGGTAACATCAGGCCCCTAAAATCCGTATCTTTCTTCGTGTTTCGGTGCCTCTCTCACCCGTTTCTACTTGTCTTCACACCCTCACTCTACAAACAAATAAGCTTTCATCTTCTCAATCGCTGATTACTGCTTCTGTTTCAATCCCTTCTACTCAATTCAGTTTTCGTTAAAGGTTAGTCGAATCTCTCTTTATTGTTGGTTTGATCGTGGTTTTTAGGGTTTTTTGTGAATTATCGGGTATTCTGGTGTTGATTATGATCATTGTTCATACCGATCCATCGTGTTCCAGTTAATTGTTTACAAGTTATGGTTATGTTTTGGCAAGACGTGGTTCAGATGATTGAATGGACCTGATCCTTGGTATATGCGTTATTGGAGGATTTTTTTTCTTTTCTTTTTGTGCTGCGTTGTTTAAGATCTGAACCTGCGTTTTTGACGTTTGCTACCAATTTGAATGAATTGATCTGGTTTATGGCTTTTGCTTCGTTGACGTCTCTTTTAATGTGTTGTGTTGTAAGTGATCTAAAGCTTGTTGTGAATTTTTTGTGGGATATTCACTGGACTGTAGTACTTCTTATGTTGGATTAGTCGATTTCTGATTTAATTTTTATGGCAGCAAGAACCATGACTAAAGTGATAAAGATCATTCTTGTATCAGAAGTGTAAAGGTTTTACTTTTGAACCATTCTTGTGTTCAATTGCCAAAAATTGCTTGGGCAACGTAGCAGGGATGCTTTCCCAGTAAATTGCTAATGAAACTATATCTTTAAGTTCAGATTTGACTACCTGTAACTAGCAAATAGCTTTAGAATATTTTAACAAATTGGACCTAATATTAACTACACATGAAGATATCTTGATGTTGGATTGTGGTTGCCTTGTCAAGCTATATAACTTTTGTATAGCAGCTAATAGAACAATCTCACACATAACTCAAACTGCTTTATTAGTGTTGGAAGATAAACCTAATCTTATTGTATGCTATAATTGCTGTTCAAATATTGCAGGGCTGTTGGTCTCTTTCTATGGAGGGTATCAAATCAAAATCATTGTCGTTAGGGGAGGATAGTCAGATTAGTCCTGAAATCTCTATATGCCTTGCAGAGGATGCTGAAGGTGAGGTCCTCATTACACATGTTTTTTTAAGGCAAGATATTATAGAAAAGCAACAATACAATACAAGAGATAACCCGTAAACTATTTTCATGAGCCACAGAAAAAGGGACTACAATATTACATATGTATGATACTATGATGGTATCTTTGAAGGTATTTGCATATCACAGAGCAGAACATGTGTAGTTAGCCACTTTTTCATAAAGTTGTGCTATATCATACTTTCAATAATGGTTCTATACATCATTCAAACTAACTGACTTTGACAATATGCCTCTTTAGTTTAACCTTTCACTTGATACACTAACTGAGCTTGAATTTTTTTGGGAAAACTAGGGTTCCAGCAGTGTGTCAAAGACATCTTTAAGCTGATAGAACAAGATGGAAATTTCTCTGAAATGACAGCTGAAATTTATGATCACAAGCAGTCTAAATTAAAAGCACATGTAGCTGAGTTAGCACGCATGCATGGGGTGTTGGTTGACCAACATGTTCACTTGATTGAAGAAGGCAGCAAGAACTGTTCATCCTTGATCAAAAAACATCTTGATTGTTCTGATTCAAGCTCTCCTCAAGTTACTCAGATGTTTACTCCTGATCAAATGAGCAACGCACATAAATATAGGACACCTATAGGTTTTGATGTACTTTTGAGCTCTGGTGGTGGTGCTTCTTATGCTTCTAGAAGAGAAGGCTCGGAGTCTTCCTTCTCATTATCATCAGATTCTGATTCAGAAACTTTCATGTCTATCAACAAGCTTCTAATTTCACCCGTCAATGATGATGCTTTGAAGTTGAAAGAAAACAAGGTCCCTGAGGCGTTATTTAAAAAGATATCGAATTTGGAAGAAGAGCTGTCTAGTTTGAACATAAAGCTTCATAGTTTAGAAGAAGAAAAAACTAAGTTGAAGCATGATCTCCAAGAGAATGAATCAGACATCAAAACTAAAACTATCTATCTTGAAACTGAGAAAACAAAGGCAACTGAGCTACAGAAGCAAGTGGCTGACCTCAAACTTGTAATTTCCGGCTCTAATCTTAAAGTTAAATCAATAGAAGATGAGTTAGAGACATCCAGAGAGAAACTATTATCAGCAGAAGATGAAATTTCAAAACTGAAGCACGAGCTGTCTAGCAAAATTTCAAAACTTGGATCAACTCAGCAACAGATGGTCTTGTTGCAAAAACAACTTGATACTGAGAAAGAAAGCAATCTTGGCCTGCAAGATGAAGTGTCCATATGTGTAGCTGATATATCGATGCGAGATGAAGAAATCATAGAATTGAATACAAAGATTAGTCAGTTTATGTCTGAAATTTCACTACTGAAAAGTGCTCAAGAGGCGAATGAGGTTATCTGGAATGCTGATATCGAAAAATTGAAATTGGAACTAAGGGAAAAGTGTCGGTTAGTTGATGATTTGAACAAGAACTTGGACTCTTTAAAGTTAAAGAAAGACGGAGTTACTGCCCAGCTCGACACACTTCAAGCTGAGAAGCGTTCTCAGGACAATTTAGTCTGCGAACTGGAGACGCGTCTGAATTCACTTCAAGTTGAGTATGCAGGGGTACTTTCGTCATTTGATAATGCACAAAAGCTTTCTAATGAATTAAGGCTGAAGGTGTTGGATTTGGAAAGAGAAGTGGATAGGCAGAGGGAAGTTATAACTGATAGAGCAGAAGAGAAAAGGGAAGCTATAAGGCAGCTATCTTTCTCTCTGGAACATTACATGTCTGGATACAAAGAACTACGCCAAGCATTCATTGGCAACAAAAGACATGCTGTTTTGACTTCTTAAATTCACAGAATATCTGTAATGGGTCAACAGGAGGTTAGGACTTCTTCAGATTTTATTATATAAAGCTTGTCATCCTGCTTTACATGATGTTAGTACTGTATCAATTTTCAAGAAATATATTTTAAATTCCTGTTAAGCTAAAAACATAGTATATTTTCATCATTCCCAGATTCTTATCATATGTATCAACATCGTTATGTTAGTACTGTTTTAAAAAATTTCAAGCAATATATTTTCATTGTTCATGATTTTGGACATTTTGTGTGGACTGGGAAATGGGTGATTTGGTAATTCTTTTTTATTTTAGTATGCATTTTGTGTATGACTCTTTCCTTTATATCAAGTCAAAGATTATTATAAATAGTCATGGTTATGAGAGGCCAAGTCCTAGCTTGTTCTTTGCTTGCTTGCTACAGTCCAGCAAATTAAGACTGTAAATCATCATCAATGTGATTACAACTCATTGAAACTTCAGAGTTAGCAGCACTTTCAGAGCTAGTATTTGGATCATACACTTGACTTGGGTTACAAAAATCTAGAAACGCATGATTTAGAATCACACTCACATCTTTAGGCATGAAAAGTGAGCAATAAAACACAGGGATTTGTTCAGGGTGTTATCATATAAGACTGATTATGCTTTATAAACTCTTTGGTGGGAACCCGGCTCACGGTTAATAGGTTAGCAAACCGTGGAATTGAACAGACTTTCTTTGGCGGGAGAAGTAGTCAAGTAGACATCAGGTGGCATCATATATTCATATCAGCTTAATTATTTTCGGTCTCATATCATCAACATCAAGTAGATATATAGTTATGTACATAACCGTTGGCACTAATACACGTTTTTGGTCTTTTTAAAGATTAAGTAAACAATTAGAGCAATATTATTTCATTTCAAACTCTATAGAATATTAGTGATTTTATTGTCATCCATCAAGATTTACTTACACGTGATCAAATGGATTTCATGTCAAGCACCAATGTATTATATACTATCATTTTAACCTTTCATAGAGATTAGTACAAAATAGGATATGATTGTTTTATAAGGTTGTAAAAAAAGAAGTATTCGGGTAAAATATAGAATACTTAATGTTTCGATGGGTGTTTTAAGGCAGAATGATTTAACACTCTTTTTTAATGTTTTATTCAACTTAGTGAACGCTTAATGATTCAACATTGAAAACTTGTGTAGACACATCGGTGCCTACCCCATTTTCAACAAGGAGGATGGTGATTGCGTAGCATATTGGAAAGATAACTATCATGATAGTGAACTCCATTATGAAGAAAAGATGAATATTGAGTAGGAAGAAGATGCTTTGAAAAAGATGAACTGGGGTGAAAAGAAAATGGTAAAAGTGGCCGATTAAATAGGAAGATAGCTCATGATGTCTTCAGAGGCGATGTAACACTCTAATATAAAATTAACACTATGTAATTATATAAAAATACGTCTTGACGGCTGAAATTAAATGTGATTTAAAGAGAGAATAATAACACAAATCAAACAACCTCTTAGTAATATCACGACCGGGCTCAGTTTCAACAAATTCAGGCTTTATATGTGCTCTTTAGAACTACACTTTTAATTAAGTTAACCGGGATGTAACAATTGTCGAACCGTATAATCAACCTAGTAACAAGCTCAAATTTTGTTAGGCTTTCTCTATGGGCTGAGAATGCTTAAACACAATAGTTATAGTTTTAACGATATAGTCCTTATAACCTTATAACCTCATAACCTTATTAATTCAGATTTCAGACAATTAATACTGGGAATCGAACATTCGGTAAGAATACAAATATCTTTCTCTTTTTTATGTAACTTTAAAAAAAATTCTGATAGGATCATTGCATTATGCATTTTATTTTAATTGATATAGTGATAAATAGCATTTTACTTCTTATGTTACAAGTACTCCAGTAAAATAAAATTTTATTTTACATTTCAATAATAAATTTTGTTATAGTTGTTTTTTGTATCTAACACTGTGTTCCAGAAAAAAATTAAAGAAAGAAAGGGAAGGGAGGGATAATTTCAGAGAGAAAGGAAAGGGAAGAGATTTTAAATAATTTTCAGTTTTGTGTTCCTGAACATGAGAGAAGAGAAAAGAAAATAAAACAATAAGTAAAGAAAAACACATGATTTTATAACTTTCTCTCCAAATCTTCTCGATTATGGAAGGAAAATTAGGAAGGAAAATTAGCTAAATTTCCTCTTCTCTTCTCTTCTTTTCTTTCCATGAAAAATTTAGGGAACACAATTCATAATCACTTTCTTTCCAAATCATTCACTTTCTCTCCGTAAATATTGTTCGGGAACACAGCGTAAATGATAAGAATGAGGGTCAATTGTACAAAAATACAACAAACTTTGACAATATTGTTGTACCTAAAAATACACACAACTTATAAATTTGTTTCATTGTATGCAATGTTATCTATGATAATAGGTAACTTACCACTAACCTAGCAAAAAATAAAAGAACTTTGGTACCTAAAAATACGAACAACTTTCAAATTTTGTTCACTGTATACAATCAGTATCCTGTAACCTGGTAATTAGGTTACCAATTGTTTACGATGAACAAAATTTGTAAATCTTATGTATTTTTAGGAACAAGATAAAGTTAATTGCATACAAAAATAATATTGGCAATTTTTTTTTTGTATTTTCATACATTTTACCCTAAGAATAATAACAATACGATAAAAAAACAATTCATATAGAAAATATCATCAATAAAAAAATAAAAACATAGTTTTTTTAAAATAAGATCAATTTTTATGCCTAAAAATGATTGTTACAACAAACAATAGTGACAATAGTAATAATAGTACCGGTAATTATTATATTAGTAATTATAATTTTTAATATTATTAGCGTGAATAAAAAATCAACTCTTACTTAGTATACTATTAAAATTGAAAGAAAATACTGGTTTAACAAGTTACATGTTACATTTATTAAACTAAAATGCACAAACTATTTACCTAGTTAAAAATAATAGTATAAAATAGACAAAGTAACAGAGATACTTGCATATTTATTTATAAGAATTTTGTAAAAAAATATGTCAGGTGATTTGTAACATGTAACAAGAATAAACAAGTTACGAACTTATGATATAATTAAATAAATGGTAAAATATGGTTTAACCTTTAAATTTTATGGTTAAAAATGGTTTAACCTTTACACAATTTTAATGAATGTTTTAATCCTCAAACTTGTCACAATCAATTGTTTTAACCACTTGACATGCTATAGCAAGTTACTAAACCTTTGACATACCAGTTTAATCCCTAAACTTGACCTGCTATAACAAGTTCAAACAACAATCAAGAATCAAACAAAATAGTAATCTTACGAACCAATGCAAATGGTAATCAAATGAATGGTAATCGAACATTGCAGCAATTGAAAGAAGAGAAGCGAAAAACCCAACGAACAAGTTCAAACACCAAACATCAATCTTGAGTGCCAATCGAGAACAAAACAACAATTTCCGGCCAACAACCATGAGAATTAATCATGGACATAACAATGATAGACTCTTTCGAACCCAATTAGGATTTAATAGAGATATTTTTATTATTGTGAAGGATACTTTATCATAGATTTACTGGCTGGACCGGTTATAATAAGTAGTTTGTATTTTGATTAGGGATGAAAAGGAGTATGTAAAATTAGATTAAGAGTTAAATCAATTTATATGAAAAGTTTGAAGATTAAAACGTTTTCCACTTAATGAAAATACCTTAAATACCCCCTCCACGTCCCCCAAACCGTTCTTAACTTGAAAACCCTGGGCTATTTTTGTCAATACATATTGAAAAGGCAAAAGGGCGGGTAACAGAACAACATCTCGCTTCAAGATTTTTCTTACTAATCCATGATTATTTTTGGCTGTTAATCAGTTCTTATATATCAGTTTCAGTTTCCGTCAAAGGTTAGTCAATTCTTACTCAAATTCTGGTTTCATTCATGGTTTCTTGGATTTGCTGTGAAGTTCTTAATATTTTCTTTACCATTTTACGATTCTGTTTGGCAATGAACATGGTTCAGATGATTGAATTGATCTGATCAAAGAAATATGTTTCATTGTCTTCCTCTTTTTTCTTTTTTTTCTTTATTGGTTGGTGTTAATCCGTTCAAAAAATAAAAAAAATTCAAGTGGCCCAGTTAGTCAATTCCTGTTATCTTCTTTATCATTTTCGATTCTGTTTTGCCTGAGTTGTGATTCAGATGATTTATTTTTTTATGTCTTGTGACAATTAGCTGACGTCTTTCTTTGATTAGCAGTGTGATTTTCAAAGGATTGTAGTTCCTTTTTATTTTCTTGAGTTAAAACTGTATGATAGCAAGAACCATTGGTCATATGGATATCAAACAAATATGTTTACATGAAATTAAATACAACAAGAACAGATGTCTTATGGCATCATATTCAAGTAGTGCAGGGCAGTTGGCCTTTTTAAAATGGAGGGCAACGAATCAAAATCACTGGCACTACAAGAGCAGAGTCCGATTGGTCCTGAAATGTCTGCACGCTTTGCAGAAAATACTGAAGGTGTACGTGTGCATGTCATATAGCACAACATTTGTAGTTAGTCATCTAAACAAAGTAGTTAAATTAAGAATTATACCCTCGTTCTTTTATATATCTATCTATACACTAATTATGCTTGAACTAATCTGGAAAACTAGGATTCCAGCAGTGTGTGAAAGAAGTCCTTGAGGCGATAGAACAAGATCAAAGTTTCTCCGAAATGACAGCAGCAGATTATGATCAGAAGAAGTCTTACTTGACAGAAAATTTACAAGAGTTATCGCGCATGCATAGGTTGTTGGCTGATCAGCATTCTCATTTGCTTAGAGAAGTCACTAAGAACTGTCCATCCTTGATAGAAAGGTTGCATCCTGGTTCTTCAGATTTGAGCTCTCATCAAGTTGCTCAGATGCTTAAACCTAATCAAGTGCGCTACACACAAAGTTTTATGAAACCCAGCAATTATGTTTCACTTTTCTTGCCAGATCGCTGTGGTTTTTATCTTTCTGAAAAAGAAGGCTCATCAGATTCTGGTTCAGAGCCTTTTAAGTTTATCAACATGCTTCCAGCATCATCAGTCAATGATGATGCCTTGAAAGTAAAAGAAACCAATGCCTCTGAGAATTTATTTGAAAAGATATCCAGTTTGGAAGAAGAGGTGGTCAATTTGAATGAAATTCTTCGAAGTTTAAGGGAAGAAAATGCTGAATTGAAGCAGGAGATCAAAGAGATTGTATCAGATATTAGCCTGTACATGACTGAATCAAATAAAAAAATCAAGAAAACAGAATACGAGTTAGAGGAATGCAAGGAACATAATAACAATATCAATCATTTGGTGGCTGGAGTTTTACAACAGAAAGCAGCCGATGAGGTAATGCATGAGGGTCAAATCAGAGAATTGAATAAACAGATCAGTGAGTACTTGATTGTAATCACAGAACTGAAAAGCAAAACTGAGGCAAGAGAGAAAGTCCGGAATGCTGTTATTAATAGTTTGAACATAAAGCTTCAGAATTTAGAAGAAGAAAACACTAAGTTGAAGCATGATCTCCAAGAGAATGAATCAGACATCGAAACTCAAACTATCTATCTTGAAACTGAGAAAACGAAGGCAACTGAGCTACAGAAGCAAGTGGCTGACCTCAAACTTGTAATTTCCGGCTCTAATCTTAAAGTTAAATCAATAGAAGATGAGTTAGAGACATCCAGAGAGAAACTATTATCAGCAGAAGATGAAATTTCAAAACTGAAGCACGAGCTGTCTAGCAAAATTTCAAAACTTGGATCAACTCAGCAAGAAATGGCCTTGTTGCAAAAACAACTTGATACTGAGAAAGAAAGCAAGCTTGTCCTGAAAGATGAAGTGTCCATATGTGTAGCTGATATATCAATGCGTGATGAAGAAATCATAGAATTGAAAACAAAGATTAGTCAGTTTATGTCTGAAATTTCACTACTGAAAAGTGCTCAAGAGGCGAATGAGGTTATCTGGAATGCTGATATCGAAAAGCTGAAATTGGAACTAAGGGAAAAGTGTCGCTCAGTAGATTATTTGACTAAGAACTTGGACTCTTTAAACTTAAAGAAAGATGGATTTACTGCTCAGCTCGACACACTTCTAGCTGAGAAGCATTCTCAGGACATTTTATTCAGCGAACTGGAGACGCATCTGAATTCACTTCAAGTTGAGTATGCAGGGGTACTTTCGTCATTTGATAATGCACAAAAGCTTTCAAATGAATTAAGGCTGAAGGTGTTGGATTTGGAAAGAGAAGTGGATAGGCAGAGGGAAGTTATAACTGATAGAGCAGAAGAGAAAAGGGAAGCTATAAGGCAGCTATCTTTCTCTCTAGAACATTACATGTCTGGATACAAAGAACTACGCCAAGCATTCATTGGCAACAAAAGACATGCTGTTTTGACTTCTTATATTCACAGAATCTGTAATGGGTCAACAGGAGGTTAGGACTTCTTCAGATTTCATTATATAAAGCTTGTCATCCTGCTTTACATGATGTTAGTACTGTTGTATGAATTTTCAAGAAATATATTTTTAATTCCTGTTAAGGTAAAAACATAGTATATTTTCATCATTCCCAGATTCTTATCATATGAATCAACATTGTTATGTTAGTAATGTTTTAAAACTTTTCAAGAAATATATCTTCATTATTCATGCTTTTTTATTTTAGTATGTATTTTGTGTTTGACTGTCCTTTATATCAAGTCAAAGATTGTTATCAAGCCAAGTCCTTGGTCTTTGCTTGCTACAGTCCAGCAAATGAAGCCTGTAAATCATCATCAATGATGATTAGTATTTCGATCGTACACTTGATCTGGGTTACAAAAATCTACAAACGCATAATTCAGAATTGCACTCATAATTCAGAATTGCACTCACATTTTTAGGCATGAATAAGTGAGCAAGAAAACACAGGGATTTGTTCAAGGTGTTCTCATATGTGACTGTTATTATTGTTATATAAACTCTTTGGCGGGAAACCCGGCTTGCGTTTAATAGGTTGACGGCAAACCGTGGAATTAAACTGACTTGCTTTGCCGGGAGATGAAGTCAAGTAGACATCAGTTGGTGGGGAATCAAATCAACTTATACGATGGAGCATCCACACCTTCATAGTATATTGGTGCTTGACATGAAATCCATTTAATCAAATGTAAGTATATCTTGATGGATGACATTATAATCACTAGTATTTTATAGAGCTTGAAATGAAATAATATTGCTCTAATTGTTTATTTGATAATATTAATAATCTAAATAGACCAAAAACGTTTATTAGTGCCTAACTGTTCTGTACATAACTACAAATCTACTTGGTTATTGTAACTCTAAGTCTCTAATGTCTTCCTTTTCCTTTTTTTGAGAGCCATATAAAGAAAAAACATACAAGTAATACTAAGTGATTAGCGTTTAATTATTCAATGTACTAAATAATTTTTGAGTTGTAATTTTTGAGTTGTATAGGAAATTGACACTGAATGTGACATGTTTGATAAAAAAATTGAAAGAACAAGATAATTATCATTTTAACCCTTCATAAAGATTTATTACGAAATACGATATGATTGTTTTATAAAGCAACGTGTAAAAAAAGAAGTATTTGGGTAAAATATAGAATGCTGATTGTTTGATAGATGTTTTAAGGTAGAATGATTCAATACTCTTTTCATCTTTTATTCAACTTCGTGAAGGACTAATGATTCAACATTGAAATCAAACAACCTCTTAGTAATATCACCGTCGGAGTGAGTTTTCAACAAATTAAGTTAACCGAGATGTAACACTTATAAAACCGTATAATCAACCTAGTAATAGGCCCAAAATTTGTTAGGCTTTCTCTAGGTTAGAATACTTAGACACAATAGTTATTGTTTTAACAATATAGTTCTTATAATCTTATCTAATGCACTAATTATTATTGAAAATTAAAAAGTTGTTCACAAGTAACTCTAGTCCAACCCGATCCACAACTTGTAGAAAATGTTTGTTATCCATTGTAACTTTTAACCCCTTCTGACAATTAATATGGCAAACATTCGGCAAAAATACAAATATCTTTCTCTCTTTTTTAATGTATGTAACGTTTTTTTTAAATATTTGCATTATGCATTTTATTTTAATTAATATATAAGTAAATAACATTTTACTTCTTATGTTACAAGTTACTAAAGTAAAATAAAAAATTAATCTACATTTCAATAATAAATTTTATTGTAGTTGTTTTTTGGTATCTAAATGATAAGAATTATAACAATGCCACAAGAATCAATTCATATAGAAAATATCAAATAAAATTAAAATATTGTTTTTTAAAATAAAATCAATTTTTTATGATTGTTACAACAAAGACTAGTTACAATAATAGTAGTATTAGTAGTTATTATATTAATGCTAATAATTATTAATAATATTATTAGCATGAATAAAAAATCAACTCTGACTAAAATTGAAAAACTAAAAAGAATGTTACATAAGTATACTAGTAAAATTTAAAAAAAATACTGGTTTAACAAGTTACATGTTACATTTATTAAATTAAAATACACAAATTGTTTACCTAATTAAAAATAATAGTATAAAATAGAAAAAGTAATAAAGATACTTACATATATTATATATATTAGAAGATTATACATATACATCCATAGTTATCAAAATCGCGATCCTGATCGTAGAATCGTAGGATCGTACGATCCTATCAACCAAAAACGTGTCGGATCGTACTTAGGATCGTAAATAGGTAGGATCGTACTCAGGATCGTACAACGATCTTACGATCCCACGATCCCAATATTTTTTGTTTTTTTACATTTTTTATTTATTACTATTATTTTGCAATATTTATTTTTTACATTTTTTGGTTATTACTATTATTTTATTTTATTATTTTTAAATTTCTAAGTGTTTAACGTTGTACTAAAAACAATTGTTCGTAATTTTCTACTTTATACACGTCACATTTTTCATTTTTCTTTTTTATACGAGATATAGGTTTACGAGAATAAGATTTTTTTATGAAATAAAGAAGTAATGTTGTGCACAATATGCTCTAGATTTATTGATTGTGTTTAAGACTTACATTTTAAATTTGATTATGATATGTTAACTAATGAATTGTGGTGAGTCGTTATCTATGTTCTTAATATTTAAAATATGGACGATTTGATGTATATTAATTTAAAAATTAATGTTTCATTCTCTCGTAAAAAATTATATAATTAGTTTTTGATAAAAATTATGGCATATAAAAAACCTAAAAAAACATAAATGACTTGTGGTAAGATCTTACGATCCCGATCTCAATCTTACGATCCGATCTTACAAAGACGAAAACGATTTTAGTTATGATCCCGATCTTAATAACCTTATATACATCTGCAATGGATCGATGCCCTCCTCGTTTCTCTCTCTCTCTACAAATGATCGATTTCCTTTTTCTCTTAGCCACCACCGCCAATCATTCTCTCAGTCATGCCTCCACCGTAGACCACCATCACCTCCCCTTCCGTTGCTACTACCGTACAGACCCACACCATCACCCTCCGTTCCCTTCTGCTGCGTCGACACCAGCAAAGACCACCATCGCTGGAGAATGCCATCACCGTCTTATCTCTCTCTCTCTCTCTCTCTGTCGCTCTGTGTCTCTCTCTCTCCCTTCTAATTAGGGTTTTCTGATGCGATATGAAATTAGGGTTTTCTCATACGATTTCAGCGACCACCTCCCCTTCCTTATTCAGAAATTAGTAGCTGCTTTACTACATTATTCATCAGGTGGAGGGAGAAGCAGAAGCTTCTGCCACTGATCTCAATTCCCTTATGGAAGAGGAAAAGGCAAAAAGAAGAGCAACAATGCTCTGTAATTTGGGTTCTCGATCAAAGTTCAGTGGATCATTCACTCGGGTATGTTTAGTGAAACTTGCTAGGGATGGGCTTATTAATTGATAATTCCAATTCCTAATCATAAGTTACTTGAAAATGTTTTTATCATAAGCCCCTCACCGAGGCTCGAGGGCTAGGATTATAAAAACTAGAACCTTACTAGTACGAGCTTAAGAATATACTTTGGGCGAATTTCAACCCATTTGGCGCCTTCTTTTTTTAGCTACTTCCACTCAGATCTCCGTCACTAATTTCGTAAGCATGCCATTTGAACTAAAAAGTTACAGGGACCAAATATGTAAAATTTACTTATAAGTTACGATACAATTAAATTAAATTATAAACCATGAACTATGCCTCCAATTGAAAATACCTTAAATACCCCCTCCACGTCCTTTTTAACTTGAAAATCCAGGGCTATTTTAGTCAATACATATTGAAAAGGCAAAAGGGCGGGTAACAACATCTCGCTTCAACATTTTTCGTTAGCTCCAGCCGTCTTCAAACCTTCCATCTTACTAATCCCTGATTATTGGACGCTGTTAATCAATTCTTTAGAATCAGTTTCAGTTTCCGGCAAAGGTTAGTCAATTCTTACTCAAATTCTTGGATTTCTTCGGATGTTAGTTCTTGATATTTTCTTTACCATTTTACGATTCTGTTTTGCAATGAACATGGTTCAGATGATTGAATTGATCTAATCCAAGAAATTTATTTCATTGTCTTCCTCTTTCTTTTTTTTATTTTTTGGTTGGTGATAAGATGATTCCTTTTATCTTCTTTATCATTTTCGATTCTGTTTTGCCTGAGTTGAGATTCAGATGATTGAACTGACTTGATCCACGGCATTTACTTCATTGAGTGATTTAGTTTGTTTATGTCTTGTGTCAATTAGCCGACGTCCTTCTTTGATTAGCAGTGTGATCTTCAATGGATTGTACTTCTTTTTATTTTCATGTGTTAGTTAGAATTGCAGATTTCTTTCTTTCATTTGTATGATAGCCAGAACCATGAGTCTTGTGGATATCAAACAAATATGTTTACATGGATTTCAAGTATTGCAGGGCAATTGGTCTTTTTAAAATGGAGGGCGACGAATCAAAATCACTGGCACTACAAGAGCAGAGTCAGATTAGTCCTGAAATGTCTGCACGCTTTGCAGAAAATACTGAAGGTGTGTGCATGTCATATAGCACATCTGTAGTTAAATTGGGAATGATACTGTCGTTCTTTTACATTTCTATCTATACACTAATTACGCTTGAACTAATCTGGAAAACTAGGATTCCAGCAGTGTGTGAAAGAAGTCCTCGAGGCGATAGAACAAGATCAGAGTTTCTCCCAAATGACAGCAGCAACTTATGATCGGAAGAAGTCTTACTTGTATGTCTTGTGTCAATTAGCCGACGTCCTTCTTTGATTAGCAGTGTGATCTTCAATGGATTGTACTTCTTTTTATTTTCATGTGTTAGTTAGAATTGCAGATTTCTTTCTTTCATTTGTATGATAGCCAGAACCATGAGTCTTGTGGATATCAAACAAATATGTTTACATGGATTTCAAGTATTGCAGGGCAATTGGTCTTTTTAAAATGGAGGGCGACGAATCAAAATCACTGGCACTACAAGAGCAGAGTCAGATTAGTCCTGAAATGTCTGCACGCTTTGCAGAAAATACTGAAGGTGTGTGCATGTCATATAGCACATCTGTAGTTAAATTGGGAATGATACTGTCGTTCTTTTACATTTCTATCTATACACTAATTACGCTTGAACTAATCTGGAAAACTAGGATTCCAGCAGTGTGTGAAAGAAGTCCTCGAGGCGATAGAACAAGATCAGAGTTTCTCCCAAATGACAGCAGCAACTTATGATCGGAAGAAGTCTTACTTGACAGGAAATTTACAAGAGTTATCTCGCATGCATAGGTTGTTGGCTGATCAACATGCTCATTTGCTTAGAGAAGTCATTAAGAACTGTCCATCCTTGATAAAAAAGTTGCATGCTGGTTCTTCAGATTTGAGCTCTCATCAAGTTGCTCAGATGCTTAAATCTCATCAAGTGAGACACACACAAAATCTTATGAAACCCAGCAATTATGTTTCACTTTTTCTGCCTGATCGCGGTGGTTTTTATCTTTCTGAAAAAGAAGGCTCGTCAGATTCTGGTTTAGAACCTTTCAAGTCTATCAACAAGCTTCCAGCACCATCAGTCAATGATGATGCCTTGAAAGTAAAAGAAACCAATGCCTCTGAGAATTTACTTGAAAAGATATCCAGTTTGGAAGAAGAGGTGGGCAGTTTGAATAAAATTCTTCAAAGTTTAAGGGACGAAAATGCCGAGTTGAAGCAGGAGATCAAAGAGAATATATCAGATATTAGCCTGTACACGTCTGAATCAAATCTTAAAATCAAGGCAACAGAACAAGAGTTAGAGGAATCCAACGAACATATTAACAAGATGAATAAATTGGCGGCTGGAATTGTAAAACAGAAAGCAGCTGATAAAGTAATGTATGAGGATCAAATCAAAGAATTGAAGATGCAGATCAGTCAGTACTTGATTGTAATTGCAGAAATGAAAAGCAAAAATGAGGCAAGAGAGAAAGTCCGGAATGCTGTTATTAGTAGATTAAAAGATGAACTAGAGGAAAAATGCGAGTCGATTGCTGGTTTGCAAACAACCATAGATGCACTTTTAGCTGAAAAATGTTCTCAGTACAATTTAGTTCAAGAATTGCATGCCCGTGTGAATGCACTCCAATTTGAGAACGTGGGGGCACTTCCGTCATTTGATAATGTACAAAAACTTATAAGCGAACTAAAACTCAAAGTGGAGGAATTGGAAAGAGAGGTGGAGAAGCAGAAGGAAGTCATGTCAGATAGCACATAAGGCAGGTTATAAGATAGGAAGTCATCTTTCTCTACTGGGTCAGCATGCAGTTTTTTGTTCTTTTACATATCAAAGGTCAACTCTTGTTACATATCAGATAGATCATTCGTGAATTTTTACCAATCTACATCCATTTTTTGTATTCTTTTATTGACAATTTTGAATATCGTATATGATTCTTTTATAGTCTTATGAAGTCGGTAGTATTAATTAACAAGTGTGCGTCATATTTGTGAAGATCCTTTTATAGTCTTGTTTGAAGTCTTATGAAGTCGGTAGCATTAATATTATGATTTAATTTTTATCTCTTAATACCATAAATCTGTGGAAAATACATCTAAATTGAATTTTCACATAGGAATTATTCATAATTTATGGCAAATTAAATATAAGTATTTTTTATATTAATACGAAACATGGTGTCATTCATGTCAACTTTGGTGTAAATACTGTTATTTTACTATCATATATGTTTTTAGTAACATAAATCTTAAATGTTTTCTTATTTTTAAAAAACTATTTTAACGTCTATGTATAAACATGAGAATGATTAAAGTTGATTTTAAATGCTTATGTATACTAAAAAAATAGTAAAACATACAAAAATATATAAACAAATAATACCCCATGTATAAATACATATATCGATAACAAATACCCCGTATATAAATAGTATCACAAAATAAAATGACAAATCACGATAAAAAACAAAAATAACAACGAACTACGGTACTTAAAGTGATATGTTATGACGTCATTTTCGAAATGATTCCAAAATAAACTAGTATCACAAATCGGATGATGAAAATTTAATGTATTAATTTACTCAAATTGGTCTGTATGTTTACATAAATAACGACGAAAAATGTATTAAATAAGTAAATGATTTGAATATACTTTTGAGATAATTACTGAAATGGTCCTTGAGTTTTGACAAAAGTCATTGATTGGTCTCTAGACTTAAAAAAAGTATGTGAATGACCCTACTGTAGCATTTAAGTCTCATATTCAGTCCCTAAAACTAACTTCTGTTAAGTGCAGCCGTTAACCTCCTTTTGAGGATGGGTATTATTGTCTTTTTGCACTACAAAGACCATTTTAGTAATAAATCATAGGCACCATTTCAGTAATTAACTTTTTTCTTTATAATATATATTTCTTAAATTTCTTTTGTTTTCTTTTTATAGTTTCCTTTTATACTCTGTTTTCATTTATTTTTATTGTTTTTTCTTATGTTCTTAATTTTTTTTATTATTAGTTAAATAAATATTACTAAATTCTCTTTTTTTATTTTTTATTGCTTTTTTATGCCTTTGTGAAGATTCTTTTTATTTTATTTTTTTATACTTTTAAGTACTATTTTAAATATTCATTTTTTTGGTTTCATTATTATTATTTTATTTTGTTATATTTCACTATTCTAGTCGTTTTTTATACTTGACCATTATGTTTTAGTTTTTATATGTTTTTATTATGTGGTTGAAATTGCTTAACACAAAGAACATTTTCCTAATGTTTTACTATGGCATATAGAATTTTTTTAGTGTTTATGTATAGAAATTATGTTTCTAAAAGAGTTTTATATGTATAAAATTTTGGAACAAAATGGGTATAATAAAACGTTTTTGTAAACATAAATAAGTATAATGATATATTTTTTTGAACATTAATGAACATAATAAAACTTTTATGAACTTGATATGTATATCCAAAAAAGTTTCATGTATTATAATACAATACATGAAAACGTTTTTTGTGATGAACAGCTTAAATCTTTTATTATACTATACTATAAGATTTCATAACAATGAAAAAGAGTGTGAAGACATTGCTTTTGTTTCTATTATACTTTTAGATGTAATATTAATATTTTATTTTTTGGCTTGATTATTATGTTTTAGTTCGGTATGTTGTATATATTTACTATACAAGCCTGTAAGATTTTATAAAAACGAAAAACTCATGTATATTGTCGCGATATTTTATTATTTTCAAATTTGTAATCCTATAAGTTTTTGAGATTATAGGAATTAAAATAATAATTTTTTTAGCAGGATATATAAAAAGTGAAATGAATAGTATTTTCTTACCTTTTCCTAATTTTTGTGAGAAGTTCCTGCCCTGTTATGCTGTTCATTTACTGCAGTAGAGGATTGATTGTTGTTCCTTCTGGGGGACGTAGGGATAGTTGTCGGATTCACGTTATCAGCCATTATCTATGCTATACACAACATCTCACCAATTGTTAGATATAATCCGTTAGTTAAAACACATTAACTACCCTCAATGCTATTCTACTAATTACCCACCCTGGGAATACTGGACTGACCAGAGCCTAGGTTCAAGCATTGCACAAATCATTCATGCAAATCCTCAAACCAGGGTTCTGATACCAATTTGTAACACTCTACTTTTATAACATATAATTATATCGCATGCGGAAGCTAAATACATATACTTAACTTAATTACATAATAGATACAAAAGATTAACTTGTTTTATACATCAAAACTTTTACAGTGTTAAACCAAAACAGGCTCCTAATAAAACTTTGACATCAGAGTGAGGTCTGTCCATATTCCCAGTCCAAACTCCAAGACTCACCAAGATGATCTGCAAAACAGTCTAGTGGGGGATTAGCACAAAACTAAGTGAGGGAATTAATATCTAATCAAATACAAGGCAAACATGCCTAAACCCAAATAGCTCATGAATCCCAAGAGAACCGGCGGTGTTGCAAGCACCTACAACCAAGGTCGGCCAAAACCAAGGTTTACCGATAGCCCTGCTAACAGTGATAACAGTACCAACCTTCTTGTGTACAATAAATGCACTTCAAGATCTGGTACGGTACACCCCCAAGCAACAAGCCCAGCATCATGCTGATCTCTAAATAACATGTATATACAATCCAAACAAGAGCATTCCAAATAGGATATTAAATCCTGTATATCAAAAGATATAAACCCACTCACCAAAGTCTTCAAAACTCTGGTACACTCAAGTGACTAACTTCACTGAGTCTTCTCAATTCCTGAGAATAAAATAACCCAAGTCAGTATTTAATTCATAATACTGATCCAAAATAAGTATCATATATACTTACATATTCCCATGTATTCATTATATATAAATCAATAGATATATAATACATGTATATCCCAAATCCAATTTCTCACAAATAAACAATCAAATACAATTCCTTGTGAATCGCATGCGATTAACACTGATTCAGATTACTTGTGAATCGCATGCGATACATCGCATGCGAATCGCATGCGATTGATACTAGGTACTTCAATGCGATTCGAACATTAACTTAGTCAATTCCAATGCGATCCGAATCCAATGTGATTCCCATAAGGTTCCAATGCGATTCAAGCTAATGCAAATCCCATGCGATTCCAAGTCCAATGCAATCCAAATCGAATGCGATCCAAAGGGCATTTAAATTCAATCCAATACCATGCGATTCCAATGTATTCGAATACGATTCAAGTTTCATACTATTCAAATCATATGCGATTCATATCCAATCCAATGCGAATCAAGTTCATATGTTATCCAGTGCGATTCAATTTCAATGCGATTCCAAGTTTTACAACCCAATCAAATGCGATCCAAAGTGTTAAGGACGTATTCAATTCACTATCCAATGCGATTCAATGTAACCAAATGCGATCCACATCTCATGCGATTCAAGTCATGCGATTCAAATCCAGTAAAGGAAATTCTAAGTATAAATGTTCAATGCAAATCATATTCCAGTGTGATCCATGCGATTTAAACTCAAAGAACTTGGATTTCGTCAAATTCCGATTACTTCAATCCCCTAATTCCGACTCATTCATACATTCATCCGAAAATTCCATTTCAATCCAGATTAATACTTTTCGTAACATGCATGTTCTAAAATTATTAAAACATAGAAATGGCATATAAACAAGATCATTCTAACATGGATTCACCTACATGCATAATATGTTTATCACGATCGATCAAGCATGGCATGCAGCTCAAAACCGAAATCAAATAACAATTAGCAACAAGAATCAAATAGTCTAACCTTGTGATGCTTTGAACACTAGAGATATCAATTAAGATTAGAAGATCAAAATCGGCTTTCCTTCTTCTTTCTAACTTCAACCGAGAGCAAAGAAGAACACACACACACTAAGTTTGAAGTTTGCATGCAAATGAGAGTGGTAATGACTATCCCTCTCTTTAATCGGTTAACCCACATAACAAAGAGGTTAGTGGCAATCTAGGGGAAATAGGGTGGTGACTAATCACCCATTCTCGGCCACCTCAAAACCCACCGCCCCACTAACCATTATTTAATTAATTAACATATAATCATTTAATTCACAAATTAAATAATTAAATCACAAAAGAATTAAACCACATAATAAACTTAAATTTCAACTTAAGTTTGATTAATTACCTTAATTAATCTAGGTCGGGAAAGTGGGTGTTACAACCATCCACCGACCTAAACCCTAGATCTGCAACCAAACGCCACCACCGTCGCCACCACTCTCTCCCTCTCGATCTGTAACCGCTATCTCTCTCACTCTCTCCATCTCGATCTGCAACCAAACGCCACAGAGAGATCTTTAAAAACCCTAGATCTACACCTATTTTGTGTGAAAATCCTAGATCTATAGTCAAATAATTTGAAAACCATAGAGATCTTTGAAGATGAGGCGGCGACGGTGGTTTGATGGTGGCGGTTGTGGGTGAAAACCCTAAACGTACGAATCTTAACCTATTTCTTCTTCTTTTGAAAACCCTAAATGTATGAACTCAAGCTTTCTTCTTCTTTTTGAATTGTTTTTAAAATCTGAAAATGTGTTTATGTGTATGTGTTCGCCGGCGAAACAGTGGTGGTGGTGGTTGAATGTGTCGAGAGCGAAATAGTGGTGGTGGTTCTTGTTCTTGTTCTTTTCTTTAGTGGTTGTGGTACGGTGGTGGTGGTGGTGGATCAGTCCGGTATACGAACTCAAGCACAGTTCTTCATCGTTATCTTCTTCTTCATCGTTATCAGTTGGTGTACAGTGGTGGATGAGGGTATTAGAGAGAGAGAGAGAGAGGTGTAGGTTGTTGTTGGTGGTTACCGGCGAGAAAACAACCGGTTGGTGGTGTACGGTGGTGGTGGTAGTGAAGGTATGAGAGAGAGAGGGTATAAGAGAGAGAGTAAGAGAGAGACCTGCATTTAATAAAACTAAACTTTATATTTAATTTATATATTAATAATTCATAATTAATATATAAAATAAGTAAAAATATAAATAAAAAGAATAAAATAAAATCAGAGGGGTAAAAATGTCATTTTATCCTCATTTAACGGAGTTGACTGTTAGTCAACGTTAGAAAGGACCAAATTGGCTACAAAATGGTTCATAAAGGATCATCTGTACTACTTTTAAAGCGAAATGACCAAAATGTCAGTTTTGACTAAGTTTAAGGACCGTTAGTACAATTAACTCTATTAAAAATTAACCATGACCTATGCCGCCATGAGCCCTACAGAATATACCGCCGACTGAAAATACCTTAAATACCCTCCACGTCCCCCAAAGTCCCAAACCGTTTTTAAATTTTAACTTGAAAACCCAGGGCTATCTTAGTCAATACATATTCGAAAGGCAAAACGGCGGGTACCAGACCAACAACATCTCGCTTCAAGACTTTCTTTCGCTCACCCGTTTCAGTCGTCTTCAAACCTTCGATCTTACTAATCCTTGATTATTGGGCTCTGTTAATCAGTCTTTAGAATCAATTCTTACTCAAAGGTTAGTCAATTCTTACTCAAATTCTGGCTTCATTCATGGTTTCTTGGATTTGCTGTAAAGGTTCGGACGTTAGTTCTTGATATTTTCTCTGCCCTTTTACGGTTCTGTTTTGCAATAAACATTGTTCAAATGATTGAATCGATCTAATCCATGAAGTTTGTTTCATTCTCTTCCTCTTTCTTTTTTTTATTTTTTGGTTGGTGATAAGATTAGTCAATTTCCTGTTATCTTCTTTCTCATTTTCGATTCTGTTTTGCCTGAGTTGTGATTCAGATGACTGAAGTGACTTGATCCACGACATTTACTTAGCTTTTTCGATTCTGTTTTTCCGACATCATTCTTTGATTAGCAGTGATCTTCCATGGATTTTAGTTCTTTTTATTTTAATGTGTTAAAATTGCAGATTACTTTCTTTCATTTGTATGTTAGCCAGAACCATGGGTCTTGTCTCTTGTAATTATATCAAACAAATATGTTTACATGGATTTCAAGTATTGCAGGGCAGTTGGCCTTTTTAAAATGGAGGGCGGCGAATCAAAAACACTGGCACTACAAGAGCAGAGTCCGATTGGTCCTGAAATGTCTGCACGCTTTGCAGAAAATACTGAAGGTGTGTGCATGTCATACAGCACAACATTTGTAGTTAGTCATCTAAACAAAGTAGTTAAATTTGGGAATCATACTGTCGTTCTTTCACATTTCTAATCTGTACACTGATTAAGCTTGAACTAATCTGGACAATTAGGATTCCAGCAGTGTGTGAAAGAAGTCTTTCAGGCGATAGAACAAGATCAGAGTTTCTCCCAAATGACAACAGCAACTTATGATCGGAAGAAGTCTTACTTGACAGGAAATTTACAAGAGTTATCACGCATGCATAGGTTGTTGGCTGATCAGCATTCTCGTTTGCTTAGAGAAGTCACTAAGAACTGTCCATCCTTGATAAAAAAGTTGCATCCTGGTTCTTCAGATTTGAGCGCTCATCAAGTTGCTCAAAGGCTTAAACCTAATCAAGTGAGCCACACACATTCTATTATGAAACCCAGCAAATATGTTTCACTTTTTCTGCCTGATCGCGGTGGTTTTTATCTTTCTGAAAAAGAAGGCTCGTCAGATTCTGGTTTAGAACCTTTCAAGTCTATCAACAAGCTTCCAGCACCAGCAGTCAATAATGATGCCTTGAAAGTAAAAGAAACCAATCCCTCTGAGAATTTACTTGAAAAGATATCCAGTTTGGAAGAAGAGGTGGTCAGTTTGAATAAAATTCTTCAAAGTTTAAGGGACGAAAATGCCGAGTTGAAGCAGGAGATCAAAGAGAATGTATCAGATATTAGCCTGTACACGTCTGAATCAAATCTTAAAATTAAGACAATAGAACAAGAGTTAGCAGAATCCAAGGAACACAATGACAATATCAAATATATGGCGGCTGGAATAATATACCAGAAAGCATCTGATAAAATAATGTATGAGGATCAAATTGAAGAATTGAATAAGCAGATCAGTGAGTACTTGAGTGTAATTACAGAACTGAAAAGCAAAAATGAGGCAAGAGAGAATGTCCGGAATGCTGTTATTAATCGATTAAAAGATGAACTACAGGTAAAGTGTGAGTCAGTTGCTGGTTTGCAAAAAACCATAGACACACTTGAAGCTGAAAAATGTTCTCAGTACGATTTAGTTCAAGAACTGCATGCCCGTGTGAATGCACTCCAATTTCAGAACGTGGGGGCACTTCCGTCATTTGATAATGTACAAAAACTTATAAACGAACTAAAACTTAAAGTGGAGGAATTAGAAAGAGAGGTGGATAAGCAGAAGAAAGTCATGTCAGATGGCACATAAGAGAAGAAGGCAAGTTATAAGATAGGAAGTCATCTTTCTCTACTTGGTCAACATGCAGTTTTTTGTTCTTTTAGATATCAAAGGTCAACTCTTGTTACATATCAGATAGCTCATTCGTGAATTTTGACCAATCTACATGATTTTTTTGTATTCTTTTATGAATTTCTAAGAGATTGATCTGGTTTATTAATCGGAAATCATATCTATGGTTCTTCTTTTGCTAGTAAACCAAAGATGATTTGAAATAGTTCCTGCTCTTGCTTGCTTACACTATCTAATGCCCCTTTTTACTCTTGTTTTCATTTACAAGAAATGAACAATAATTGAAACAACGTAACTTATTAACGATTTTGAATATCGTATATGATCAGTGTGTGTTTGAAGTCTTATGAAGGTCAGTAGTTTTATTTTTATCTCTTATAAATCTATGGAAAATGCATCTAAATTGAATTTCCACATAGGAATTATTCATAATTTATGGCAAATTAAATATAAGTATTTTTATATCTTAAAACTAAACATGGTGTCATTCATGTCAAATTTGGTGTATAATACTGTCATACTTTTTGGTTCAGTTTTTAAGTTTAGATGTTATAAGTTACAAGTGAAGCAAATTTCAAGGAAATTTTAAGCCTATTTTTTATTTCATTTTAGAATTTAAAATAATGCAACATATAATTCAGTTAAGTTGCTCTTAAATCACAAGTAAGAAAATTGATACGTGTTCATAGTTGGCAGTCAACATAAAAAGCCCTCTAATTATCACTAATATCTTGAATCATCAAAATGTAAAGCAAGAAGTTAGTGACTTCTACTTCAACATGTTTATATCACTTGGGCATTTATCTAAAAAATAGTGCAGCTTTGCAAGTGTTTACATAGTAAATCATTTTAAATACACATCTGTTGTGTTTCATGATATTACTCCAATTATCAATACATTGAAGTCAATTTGACTGTGGATGTCAATATTCTTAATTCATATTACATTACTCTTAGGTCCTGTTTGTTTCACCGCAATGCAAAGGAATGAAAATGATTTTAATTCCATCCCTGTTGGTTACGTAATGACATTCCTCTACCTAAAGTAATATTAACACTTCGAAGAACTTAATTCCTTTCAAAATAATGTTACCAAACGCAATATACAACGGAATTTGATTTCAATTCCATTACATTCCTTCACATTACGGTGAAACAAACTGGACCTTAATGAAGTATCATCTACTTCACCTTTATAAACATATTAACACATTTTGGATTTTACTCTCACATTTTGGTAATTAAACATATTTCTAACATATATATTTTAGTCTCTGTTACATTTTCATTTCTTACATACATATTAAGTGCCAGTATTAATTCTGCTCTTTTATCTCAACTTTTGAATACCAAAATAATTCGTATTTATATAAAATACTTACCTGAAAGATCAAGATCTTACAACTATATATTTCTATCAGCAGAAAGTAATTGAGCTAAAAGCTGAAAACGATGCACATTAAATTGCCAAATGATGGCAGTACCTGCACATTCTCAACTGACGGTGCATTTACACAGGCCTTTGGTTCTCGAATTTAATTGTCCTGACAACACTTGTCAGCCAGAAGTGTGTCAAGCTGACCACCTTTTCTTCCATTTTGGAAATCTTTTCAAAGTAAATCCTCAGGGGTGTTGGTTTCTTATTTTACCTTCAATGCATCATCATTGATTGGCAGTGTTTGATTCTGAACCGGAATCTGACAAGCCTTCTTTTTTAGAAACATAAAGACCACCACGATCTTGGATCACAAGTACATCATAATCATAAGCAATTATGATCCCAGACTGCGGTAGTTTTTTTTATCTTTTTTAAAAATAAGGCTTGTTAGATTCCCGGTTCAGAATCTTTCACGACAAGCTTCTAGTACTGGAAGTTAATGATGATGCCTTGAAGGTAAAAGAAACCAATTCCTTGAAGAAGAGGTGGTCGGTTCGAACAAAAATCTTTAAAGTTTAAGAGACGAAACTACAGAGTTGAAGCAGGAGATCAAATAGAATGTATCAAGGTAATGAAAGAAGAGTTGGACATAGTTCTATGAATCCAACAATTGAGCATTCTACACACAATTATATAAATGAGTTTTACGTTCATTATTCAACATGCACGAAATACATGGAACCTACGTGTTGTGACAATGATCGTGACAAAGATTTGAGTAGGGGCTAATACATAACAATTATTTTTGTGGACATAGACTTAGGGCATGTTTGTTTCTTTTCTTATTAAGTGTTGTTTGGATAAAGTGTTTATATGGATACATGGCGTATGTGTGGGATAATAATATTGTTGTTTGTTTTATATGTTAAATGAATTGTCTGAACAATTAAAAGAATAAAATCATTAACTTAATGTGGAAGTATCATCCTCGTAACTTATTTTGTTAAGTCCTACTTTCTGGCTTAAGTAAAAAACATACAATACGAGTATAAATTGGAGTTTTCATATACCTGAAAAGTTCAGGAAGTTAGAACACTGATGTTAAATCATCGTTTCTACATTCCCATTTTCTTTCGCACTTGCTATCTTCTGAATGATAGTTCGCATACGAGAATCTTGTCCTACATTGGGGATTATGTCTAGCAACATCTTAAATGTAGTATAATCAGGCAAGAAACCTCGACTGATCATTTCCTCAAGAAGATCTTCTGCCTCTTGACTCTCGTTTTTCTTCAACAACTCTTGGACAATAACACGGTATGTGACACTATCTGGCAAACAGCCGTTGTCTTCCATCTTTCTAAGCAATTTTTTGGCTTTGCTGAATAAACCTTCCTGGCAATGCACACGTATCATCACCGTATAGGTCATTACATCAGGTTTTAATCCTTTTAAAGAGAGTTCATCAAACAGATCCATAGCCAAATCAGGCTTCCCGCATTTGCGACAACCATCAATCAAAATATTATACAAACCAACATCATTCATCAATTCATTGCTTCCCAGTGAACGGAAGAGATCCAAGGCATCGGTACATTGGGAGTTTTTGCACATTCCATGGAACAAGATACGGTAAGTTGATATAATTGGAGTCAGGCCCTTGGTTTGCATCTCATTAAAGACATCTCTAGCAGCTACAGAATTTCCTGCTTCAAACAAAACTTGCAACATGTTATTATAAGTAACAACATTAGGAACCAAACCCTTGTCTTGGATTTCTCGAAAAAGACTCATGGCCTCGTTGATTCTCTTCTTCTTGAAGTATCCATTTATCAGGGTGTTATAGGTGATGATGTTAGGCATAAGACCTCTCTCCACCATTCGATCAAGGACTTGTAAAGCCTTATCTGTTTCCCCACGTAAACAGTAACCATCAACAAGTGAATTATAAGTGATTACATTTGGATGTAAACCTCTTCGTACCATTGCTTGCATAGCAAGCTCTGCATCTTTCACATCTCCTTGTTTGCAAAAAGAATTTACCAAGATACTAAAAGTATTCACCCCAGGAGAGATTCCTGCCTCCTCCATATCTCTCAACATTCTTGCAGCCTCTGCCTCTCTACCAAAGTTACATAGACCATGAATCAATGAGTTGTAAGTGATAACATCTGCAGGGATGCCTTTTTGAGTCATCTCAGAGAAGAGTTGTAAGGCATGATCAACCATTTTGTCTTTGCAGAGGCTGTCAATGATTGTATTATACTGATGTACACTGGGTTTACTCGATCCTGCTTCAATGAAGCTGAGCAATTCAAGTGCTTTACTATTGTGACCTACTTTACAAAGCCCATTGATAATGACTCCATACATAACCTGATCAGGCTCACAAACTTTCATTCTAAGCAGTTTCTTGAATAATTCAACAGCTTCAAAAACCCGATCCCAGAGAACAAGCCCATTTATTAGAGTGCTATAGGTGGACACCTTTGGTGTATGACCTTGCTTGAAGATGGTGGCTAATAAGGCAAAACCATAGGGCACTTGATTCAGGCGGCAATGGCAGTTAATAGCGATGTTGATCGAATAGATATTACCGGGAATGCCCATCAACTCAGTCTTCTTGAAAAGTGAAAGTGCAGTAGAATAGTGTTTCATCTTTACAAAAACTGTAATAAGTCGATTGAACTCGAAGATAGAACGTGGAGGTTGCCTTTGAAGCATTTTATCAAACACTTGCAGGGCGTCATCGAGATTTGTTAGTTTAGTAAGACCAGAAGTATAAAATGTATGATTGAAAGGGTAAGTTAAAGGGGTAGAGAAGTCAGATGGAGAATGAGGTGGGAAGAGAAGAAAGGTGTTAGCTTTACAATTACTATTAGTATGATAGCGAAGGAGAAGTCTAGCGCAGATCATTTTGAAGATTATCCATAAAAAGCTTCTTGAAGCTTTGAATTTGAAGCCAGCAAGAAGAGATTAAGAGCTCCAGTAGTAGACATGACAAAGGAATTATGAAGATAGTAAAAAATAGCGGAGCCGAGTGTGCAGAGCTGCCTCACAGCTTTCTTTAATCCAGGACATAGACACTGGCGGATGCAAGGCTAAAGAAGTGGCCATGGAAAATTAGTAGAGATTAATGGCCATTTAAAACCAAGCCCCCATTCCAAAATTTTCACGCCCCCATTTACAAAGGGAAAAAGAAAATGCAAGCGCTAGTCATTCCAAATTAATCGACACCATTTATATATATATATCAATTAGTAAAGTATGGAGGCAAATTATCTTGAAGGCTATTTACACATAATATCATGAGATGTTAAAAACTCATGATATTTCATCATGCGATACATTAACCATCACATTTTCAAACTTATATATATTTTTCCATTTTTTCTTTTTGATTTATCATAATTATAATAAAAATCCCCTTTTATTTTTTATTTTACTTAAAAGTGATCTTGTCCGTCGTTTTAGAGTACTAAGGAGGGTCAGAGTCATTTATGTTGTTGTAATAGTAGTGTCTGGGGAAACGATGATGTCAAGATCAATTTTGGGAAGAACATCTTAGGGAAATTAAGGTGTTTTTCTCGGGAAGCCGACCAAGTAGTATGGATGATTTGTAGTGGTAGGTAGTATGGTAGACGATGTCGTAATCGACTAATCGTGTGAAGTAAGGCAAAAAGAAGTTTTTTATTTTATTTTATTTTTTATTATAGGAAATATATGAAAATTAGACAATAAAAAGATTTAATGTTATTTATAAAAATTTCTAATTATTTTTTATATTTTTATAATAAAACTAAAATGAACCTTAGTTGTTCTGTTTTTATTATATTATCGGTTTGTATTTTTCTAAATAAATTATCTACGTTAAATATATACCATGTGAACTATTTTTAAAAACAGTTTCACTTATACTAATTGTGTAGCTAAAATAATTAATCATAAATGTTAAAACTTAAGTTGTTTTTGTCTTTGAAAAAAAAAATTATGTTATTTTTTAGAAACACTTTAGATGTATATAATGAGATAATATATTAATTTGTTTTTAATTCCGGTGCAAACAAAAACTTGTTCCAAATTAATCGACAGCCTAAGAAATTGTTGATATTAATGAGCGATTTTAACCTTTTAGTATGGTCAAATAAGTAACAATAGTATGGGTAACATGAGGTAGCTATCTTTCTAGACTTTTACTTAATACTTTGTGTATCATTGCTAATTGCTAAAAGGAACTTCCGTCGTCAATGCGTGAATTTTTTAATACGGGTATTTCACTTATATAATTAATTTATTCAAGAAAATATATGTTTCACTAAATTGTAATATAGCTTTAGAGATATTGTATATTATTTGAATGAGTCACTAAATTGTCACCTCCTTTTTCAATATAGAGGTGAGTATTATACCATGAATTGTTGAAAGTTGAACTTTTAGTTGTTCATAATTAGACAAGTTTTAATTTTAGTAATTTGAGGCAAATGCTTAAGGTCTAATACTACATTGAAGTGTCCATTTCCTAGGTGGAAATAGTGTCTTCAACAACTCAATAATATTTAGTAATACACCATATTAACAAATCCTCTTACAATTGACAAATGTAGTTTATGGGTCTATTCGACCCGATTCGTTTTGACATGTATAGAAAATTTACTTGTTTTAATATATTATCTAATATGTACCGATGATTGGTGCCTCCGTCATAATAAATTCCTGGATCCGTCTCTGGACATAGAGCATTGCACAATCGAGTCGCGGTTTAAGTAGGTGAGTCGAGAGCAAAACTATAGAATATTTAATTATATTATCATATATGTTTTTAGTAATATAAATCTTAAATGTTTTTTAATCTATATCTATCTTATTTATGCTCGTAAGACATCATGGTAAGTATGTAGATTCTGTTCGCCAACAATTATAAATACTTACCACCGTTCCACCTTATGCCGTTGCATAGCGCGGGTATCTTGCTAGTACTTCTATATCTATATATTAATTTATAAAACATACAACATCCTCTTTCATCATCAATTTTAATAGTTCTTAATTTTTAGTTAATACTACATCCTAACCATCCATTTTATTTAGATTTAATCATATCCATCTAATTATTAACCTTCTAAACTAGATTAAATTTTTCTAAAAAATTAAGCTAATATTATATTTGGTATGCACATCATTCTAAAAATAGATTAAAATATATTTCAAACTTGTCACTTGTTATATGTCACTTGTTGCTATTGTGTATATTTATCTTTCAAAACTAAAGTTTAATATACTCAACTTTTTATAACTACCACATAATATATTTAACTTATATTCATTATTTATTATTATCAGATTTGCACCTATTATTGTCTCATCCATTTTCTTCATAGCTAGCCACCACAAAAAACTCACCCCCACCGTACAATTTCACTACCGTCTTTTTTATACTACGTCGCATTACGCGGGCACCCTACTAGTTTAAAAAAACTAGTATAGCATTCCGTATATAAACACATAATTGATTAAAACTAATTTAAATGTTTATATATACTAAAAATATTGTACAAAAAGTATAAAGAAATTATACCCCTTTTAAATAAATATATCGATAACAAATACCCCATATACAAATAGTATCATAAAATGACAAATCATGATTGAAACAAAAATAACAAAGAAAGAAGTTACTTAATGTGATAAGTTATGACATCATTTTCGAAATGATTCCCAATATAAAATAGTATCACAAATCAGATTATGAAAATTTAATGTTTAAATTTACTCAAGTTGGTCTACATATTTACATGAATAACCACAAAAAAATGTATCTATTAATCAAATGATATGATTATATTGTTTGTTAAATATTTTAGTTATAACTAATTCTAAATGTATTTGAGAAAATAAAGAGATATGATTAGAATAAAAAAAATTTAGAAATAGGATGATGATATAATTATCCTATGTATTAAAGATTAAAGATTAAAAATATTATGTGATATGTATAATAAACATTTTATCGTTTATTCATTCAAATATTTGTAATTTTATTATTCAAGTGTAATGTGATTTTATTTGTGCTTTATTCTTTAACTATATGTAAAATAAAGTATATTTTTCTGATCCAAGTATATGTAATTTTACTGTTTACTTTTTAACTTTTTCTATGTTTTCAAGTTCATAATTGGTTATATAAATTGTTGGAAAAACCAAAACATGAAATTTTGAATTGAAACTCAAATAACCATAATGAAAAAGTCTCAATCATACCGGAAAAAATTCGAACATAAAGACAACTAGACCAGACCAATCTATATCAAAACCAAATAAATAAAGACCAATTTGAACAACATTCTATGCACCTCTATTCTTAGAACATATTATCCTACTTAGTCGAGTCACTGTACTTCAAATGAGCACAAATAGAAATTTATGTCCAATATAGATCGCCTTTCAAAAAAATACGTAAATAAATAACTATTTTTCCAAAACTTGAATATAATTTCAATTACTAGCTACGTAACCACACTTTCTAACGGTATCCTATTTGGCTCGAACGATCGAATCTCAATGCCAAGTCATATCTTACACCGCAGTAATTTCACCCATCTAACCACCATTGCCTCTACTAAACTTTGCCCCGCCACCACTTCTTTAGACTCCATCTTCACGACCTCCCTCAAACTAGCCATCACCATTGTTGATGTTATCCTTGTTGGTTTTCGGCTGTCACTACAAAAAAAAAACACCATTTGCGGCGACATTTGTCGCCGCTAAAAGCCAAAATAACGCCGCTAAACATATTTTGCGGCGACATGTCGTCGCAAAAAGGTCGCCGCAAATACTTCGTCCCAAATAACATTTTGCGACGTCAATTTTTACTTTTTGCGACGACACTCAACGGGACCACCTTCCGCCAAGTGGATACTTTTTTGCGGCGACATATATTTTTTGCGGCGACATATATAATTTAAAAATAAATTAAAATAAAATCTTTTTGCGGCGACACATTTGTTTTTTGCGGCGACGTGTAATTTTAATTATTAAATATATAATTTCTTTTTTAAGGACTTTTTGCGGCGACATGTTACTTTTTGCGACGTCAGTGTCGCCGCAAAAAGGCAAAAATAAAACCAGCAGCTTTTGCTGCATTTTGCGTTTTCCACCCGTTTTTAACCGAACAATATTCAGAAAACCTGCTGTTCAGAACTCAACAACAAGTATAACAATACGATTTAACAAACAAGTATCTAATCGTAATAACAAACGAAGTAGAACACACGCTAGTTTGAAAGTTAACAAAAACTTTTTTAAACAATCACAAGTACTCGCCTAACAAACATATAATCTAATCCTCATCACTAGACTCTTCAATATCAGCCAAGACGGTGGTTGGTTGACGTCCGGATCTTGAGGAAATATTAGTATTTATACCTGCCGCCTGTAATATATCATAGAGATCGGATGTACGTTGAGATTGAGACTGTAGCTGCTGCAGTTGTTCGCTTTGAGACTGTAGCTGCTGCCGGACATCCCCTAACATGTTATCTACCTCGGCCTGTGAATATAATCTCTCCGTAGGCTGGGATTGAGCGGTAGATTGTGCAGCAGATACGGATGAAGAACTTAATGTTCTTCCAACCCCACGAACGTGTCCTCGACGTTCACCCAACACCGCCCTCAAAATATCTTCTTCGCTCATAGGGTTCTCACTCCCGACTTGATTGTCTCTCATGAAAACCATACGGCGCTGTGTATAAATAAGATAAAATCAGATTTTATAAATAATTTTAATGAAGTATAAATAATTACTTACATGATTTTCTTCAACATCCGAGGATGTAAAGACACCATTGATTGAATGGTTTGTCATATATTGATCGATCAAGCTTGGGGGTTGTTGTGTTTCCGGGTCACGCTATAAACAAATGAAACGGGTCAATAATTATATACTTAATAACGATTAATATATCACACAAACGGGTCGGGTCAATCATTATATCAATCAAACGGCTCAACCATTATATACTAAATAAATATTAATATATCACACAAACAGGTCGGGTCAATCATTATATCAATCAAAATTAAGAATTAGAGATAAATAGACTTACGTTCTCGAAGCGATACTGACAGTATGATCTCCGACCATGCAAGCTTTGATGTACTTGCTGCGCCCTAACTTGCGTGTTCGTAATAGAGCGTTGAACGGTTTTATCCCCAATATAATAGTCGACGTACAAATCCCAATCCCTTTGATCCATGTTGGGAGGAGGATCTCGACGCAGTTGGTGTGCCTGCGAGACCCCCCCTCTTTTCTCAAACCATTTTTTTTTAACTTGAATTTTTGGTCTCTATACATTGCCCCAGCCATTTTGTCGATTCCCACCGAAATCGACCCACCTCTTATATTATCTTCTATATGGGGCCGCAAGTCAAAGTACGTCTGTAAATTATAAGATAAAGTTAGTTTATTGTAAAATTTTTACAAATATACAATATATAAAAAAAAAACTTAAGTGGAACCTGAAGAGACGGAATGATCGGTTCTTTAAGTTCTTTGGGGACTTTTTCCCATGACAGGAAGTAATATGGGATAGAATCCCTCACTAAAGTCCCCAGGTAGCTGGTAAAGTAATCAGCATTGTCCCCGATTGCTCTCCACGTTTTATTAAATCTTACATCGTCAAAGTCAATTGGCAAAGGCCTTTTGCCATTCTTCTTCCATAGCTTTCTCAGCTCAACGTTCCGGGCTACTCTACGCCCTTTTTTTCCATCACCGCCACAACCACCGGAAGGTGGTTGCCTATTAGGATTAGGTGGATCACCTCCACAGTCTCCACCGTGGCCACGAGCAACACAAGCCATCTGAAAAAAAATAGAAATATACGAACAAGCCACAAGTATTAATGTTAATTTATAAATAACAATTATATAAATCAAGCCACCCGGTAACAATTATAACAATTATATAAATCAAAGTAGTATGTTTCTACAAATAACAATTACAATTTTAGATCAATCAGATTCATCACTACTACAAAGATGTGGTTCACATTCGTCTTCGGAATCGGAATCTTCATTATCATAGTCATCAATGTCATCAGCATTATCATCAGCATTATTAGTATGTTCTGGTAAATGAACATGTTCAACTTCTGTTGGTTGACCTATACTCAAACTCGTATAAGTCAAATGATCCAAATCAGCACACAATGATAGATCTGATGAATTGCTGTCATGTATAACATCTCCGTCGTCTTCAGCAATGATATCCCGGTCCCAGATCTTCCTATGATTTACCTCATGAACCACCTTCCAATAATTTTGGCTTGATTCACCTCTTTGACGGCCTTTTGACGGGTCATCAAGGTAAAAGACTTGATGTGCTTGGGTTGCAAGAATGTATTGGTCTTCTACAAACCATTCAGTCTGAGTAGAAATACTGGTTATGTTATTCTTAGTGACACAACGTTGTTGATTATTAGTTTTAAACCATTTACATCGAAACAACACAACTCTGTAATCACTAATATATGTTAGCTCCAGAATTTCTTCCAGCAGACCATAATACTTTGTTTCATCTGGTCCGGTTGTTGAAACACCACTATTTTGTGTTGTACGGCCTAAATCTCGACTATTAACCACAAACCTCACACCATTTATAATGCACGCGGTGTAGGTGTTTGCACTCAACGGTCCGTTTGCAAGAGCAAATAACTCGTCACTACTAACAAAAAATAATAATAATCAAAACACAAACTAATAATAACCTAAACTAATTAACTTTAATATATAACATTAATATATAAATAAAAAAAAATACCTCAATGGGGAGGAGGAGGTCGACGGAGGCGGTGGAAAGATTCTGACCGGCGGCGGCGGCGGCAGAAGGTGGTCGACGGCGGCGGCTAATAGAGGAGGAGGAGATAACTTGTAACAAACAAAACACAAACATATAAGAATCTAAAAACAAAAACCCTAGATTTATAAACAAAAAAAGGGGATTTTTACCTCAAATACGAGTCGCCGGCGTCGGAGGAGGAGGCCGAACAGCGGAGGAAGAAGGGTGGTGAGAGGCGGCGGCGATTTCGACGGTGAGAGGGAGCGGGGGCGAGAGGCGTTCGACGAGAGTGAGAGAGAGCTCCGGGCTCGGCGGTTTCCACGGCTGAGAGAGGCTCCGACCGGCGGTGGTTTCGAGAGAGAGAGAGACGGGAGCAAGTAAATGGCAGAAAGAAAGCTGAAAAACCCTATATCTCGTAATTTTTTTTGCGGCGACGCCTTTAGCGGCGACATGTGACCTTTAGCGGCGACATATATATTTTATTAATAAAGAAAATCGAAATTCGTTTTAATTAAATAAATAAAATAAGAAAACCCTTTTGCGGCGACGATGAATATTTTAGGGGGGAACTAATCCCGCCATGGTTTTCGGTGGGAAAAAAAAGAGGGAAAGCCTTTTAGCGGCGCTACGTGTCGCCGCTAAACCCTTTTTGCGGCGACATCTTTAAAACAGATGGTAGTGGGCCCAATTTTTGTCGTTTAGCGGGTTTTTGTGGCAAAAACGTATTTTTCTTGTAGTGTGTGATGATAGTGTTGGGGTTGTCATCTTTCTTATTTTTCATGAAGAGGGAATTGATGTGTGTGAAAGAAATCCTCGAGGCGATAGAACAAGATCAGAGTTTCTCCGAAATGACAGCAGCAACTTATGATCGAAAGAAGTCTTACTTGACAGAAATTTTACAAGAGTTATCGCGCATGCATAGGTTGTTGGCTGATCAACATGCTCATTTGCTTAGAGAAGTCACTAAGAACTGTCCATCCTTGATAAAAAAAAAGCTGCATCCTGGTTCTTCAGATTTGAGCTCTCATCAAGTTGCTCAGATGCTTAAACCTAATCAAGTGAGCCACACACAAGTTTTATGAAACCCAGCAAATATGTTTCACTTTTTCTGCCTGATCGCAGTGGCTTTTATCTTTCTGAAAAAGAAGACTCGTTGGATTCTGGTTCAGAACCTTTTTAAGTCTATCAACAAGCTTCCAGCACCATCAGTCAATGATGATGCCTTGAAAGTAAAAGAAACCAATGCCTCTGAGAATTTATTTGAAAAGATATCCAGCTTGGAAGAAGAGATGGGCAGTTTGCATAATATTCTTCAAAGTTTAATGGACGAAAATGCCGAGTTGAAGCAGGAGATCAAAGAGAATGTATCAGATATTAGCCTGTACACGTCTGAATCAAATCTTAAAATCAAGACAATAGAACAAGAGTTAGCGGAATCCAAGGAACAGAATAACAATATCAATCATTTGGCGGCTGGAATAATATACCAGAAAGCAGCTGATAAAGTAATGTATGAGGATCAAATCAAAGAATTGAATAAGCAGATCAGTTAGTACTTGATTGTAATTACAGAACTGAAAAGCAAAATGAGGCAAGAGAGAATGTCCGGAATGCTGTTATTAATAGATTGAAAGATGAACTACAGGTAAAATGCGAGTCAGTTGCTGGTTTGCAGAATAGATGCACTTGTAGCTGAAAAATGTTTTCAGTACAATTTAGTTCAAGAACTGCATACCCGTGTGAATGCACTCAAATTTGAGAACGTGGGGGCACTGCCGTCTTTTGATAATGTACAAAAACTTATAAACGAACTTATAAAACTCAAAGTGGAGGAACTGGAAAGAGAGGTGGACAAGCAGAAGGAAGTCATGTCAGATAGCACATAAGAGAAGAAGGCAAGTTATAAGATAGGAAGTCATCTTTCTCTACTGGGTCAACATGCAGTTTTTTGTTCTTTTACATATCAAAGGTCAACTCTTGTTACATATCAGATAGCTTCGTAAATTTTGACCAATCTACATGATTTTTTGTATTCTTTAATGAATTTCTAAGAAATTGATCTGGTTTATTAATCGGAAATCATATCTATGGTTCTTTTGCTAGTTATGTATGTATGCCATATGCCTCTGTGTGCGAAACCAAAGATTATTTGAAATAGTTCCTGCTCTTGATGTGATTCAAGCACCAAGTCAAGAAAATTGTTAAGTTGACCAGAACAAGATGGAAATATCTCGCATTTGGCAACCGAATTTATAATTGCAAGAATTTTAAATTGACAAGACATGTAGCTGGCTTTTTAAGCATGCATAGGGTATTGGCTGATCAACATGTTCTTGGACTGAAGTAGTCAACATGAGCGGTCCACCCCTAATGGAAAAGCACCATGTTGATTCAAACTATTATCCCTTATAATCAATTTCCAAAATATAACACTATTCATTTTGATTTTTTACTTTTTACCCTCAAGTTTATAAAAGTTACATAATAATACTATATATTTCAATTTTTTATTTTTAATCTTTAACAAATTTACACTTTTTATCATTATGTGTATATAAGTTACATAAGAATACTATTTTTTTTACTTTTTACTTTTAACCCTTGATAAAATGAATTAGCCTAAAGTTCATATAATTTACATTTGATCTTATAAAATTATTTACTATTATTTACAATTCAAGGTGACCTAGTGGTATAAAGGTTTATTAAGGTGTCTCTGTCTTTGAGATTAACAATTCAAGTCCTTTTTACCTCATTTCAATTATTTAATTTCAGCCCTTAATAAATTTTTATTTACCCTTTAGTTTATATAAGTTACGTTCGATCATATAACATTACTAGGTCATGTATCCTTATGTACATAACGTAACCATCAAATACGCTAGATACATGATAAACTAAATATTGTCTACATATGCTAACTTTGAACAATCATATTAAATATCACCCAGCGCAACGCGTGGGCTTGATATACTTTGTTATGATCAAATAAATGACATGTAGAAATGTAGTAAATATAATCAGCAGAAAGCAATTGAGCTACAAAAGCAAGTGGCAGACATAAAACTTGTTACTTCTGATTTATCTGAAAATTATACCACTTAGGCATTTATCTGAAAAATAGTGCAGCTCTGCAAGTGTTTCACTATATTGCTCTAATTATTAATAAATTGAAGTCAATTTGAATTTGGCTGTCAATTCTCTTAATTCATATTACATTACTCTTAATGAAGTATCTAGTTTACATTTATAAACATATTAACACATTTTGGATTTTACTCTCACATTTTAGTAATTAAACATATATCTAAAATATAAGTTTTAATCTCTGTTCCATTTTCATTTCTTACATACATATTAACTCCCAAAATTAATTCTGCTCTTCTATCTCAACTTTTAGATACCAAAATAATTTGTTTTTATATAAAATACTTACCTGAAAAACAAGATCTTACAACTATTTCTATCAGCAGAAAGTAATTGAGCTAAAAGCTGAAACGAAGCAAATAAAATTTTCAAATGACGAAAGTACCTGCACATTCTCAACTGATGGTGCATTTACACGGGCCTTTGGTTCTCGAAATATAATTGTCCTGACAACACTTGCCAACCAGAAATGTGTCAAGCTGACCACCTTTTCTTCCATATTGGAAATCTTTTTAAAGTAACTCATCAGGGGCATTGGTTTCTTGATACCTTCAATGCAACATCATTGATTGCCTGTACTGGAAGTTAAATGAATGATGCCTTGAAGGTAAAATAAACCAATGCCCTGAGTATTTACTTGAAAAGATATCCAATTTGGGAGAAGAGGTGGTTGCTTCGAACAAAAATCTTTAAAGTTTAAGAGACGAAATTACAGAGTTAAAGCAGGAGATCAAATAGAATGTATCAAGGTAATGAAAGAAGAGTTAGTCATAGTTCTATGAATCCAACAATTGAGCATTCTACACACAATTATATAAATTGAGTTTTACGTTCATTTTTCAACATGCACGAAATACATGGAACCTACGTGTTGAGACAATGGTCGTGACAAAGATTTGAGTAGGGGCTAATACATAACAATTATTTTTGTGGACATAGACTTAGGGCATGTATGTTTTTCTTTTCTTATTAAGTGTTGTTTGGATATAGTGTTTATATGGATACATGGTGTATGTGTGGGATAATAATATTGTTGTTTGTATTATGTGTTAAATGAACTATCTGAACAAGAAAAAGAATAAAAACATTAATTTAATGTGAAAAGTATCATCATCATAACTTATTTTGTTAAGTCTTACTTTCTGAATTAAATAAAAAACAAACAATACGATTATAATTTAACAGAAAAAGTTTTTCCCCATTAAGTCAAAATCAAACACCACCGTACATATAAGCTCCATTCTGCATAAATTCCTGATAACATGGCAGCCTCTAAGCATCTAACTAAATGATTTTCTTCATACTATACAAACCAGCTTCTATGCATCAGCAACGTTCCCAAACTGGAGTTTTCATATGTCTAGCAACATCTTAAATCACCGTATAGGTCATTACATCAGGTTTTAATCCTTTTAAAGAGAGTTCATCAAACAGATCCATAGCCAAATCAGGCTTCCCTCATTTGCCACAACCATCAATCAAAATATTATACAAACCAACATCATTCATCAATTCATTGCTTCCCAGTGAACAGAAGAGATCCAAGGTATCAGTACATTGGGAGTTTTTGCACATTCCATGATACTGTAAGTTAGAGGTGAACAAATAGGACTGGTCCGACCGGTCCGACAAAGACCGCCAAGACCGGACCGGTCCTGAACCGGTCCAGGACCGTCATGCCACTCCTCAGTCTGGACCGGAAGACCGTCAAGGACCGGTCCGAGAGTCGGTCCGGACCGAGCCGGTCCGGACCGAGCCGGTCCGGACCGAGCCGGTCCGGACCGAGCCGGTCCAAGAGTCTAAACCGAAATTCCTCGCTACCTCTTCCTTTTTTCTTTACACTAAACTTCTTTTTACATATTCTCTCTACTTTTTAAGTTGTCAAAAAAATTCGAAAAGAAAACCAAAAACCGGAAATTTTAAACGAAACTTAAAATTCAAAACCGAACCGAAAGATATCCGAATGAAAACCGGACGGGTCTGGACCGAAGTCGGACCGGTCCTAAAAAAGACCGGACCGCTCAAAAACCGAATGGTCTTACGCGAGGACCGGTCCGCCGAGGACCGGACCGGACCGGCAGTGGTCCAGGACCGATTTTGTGCATCTCTACTGTAAGTTGATATATTTGGTGTCAGACCCTTGGTTTGCATCTCATTAAAGACATCTCTAGCAGCTGCAGAATTTCCTGCTTCAAACAAAACTTGCAACATGTTATTATAAGTAACAACATCAGGAACCAAACCCTTGTCTTGGATTTCTCGAAAAAAGACTCAAGGCCTTGTTGATTCTCTTCTTCTTGAAGTATCCATTTATCAGGGTGGTATAGGTGATTATGTTAGGCATCAGACCTCTCTCCACCATTCGATCAAGGACTTGTAAAGCCTTATCTGTTTCCCCACGTAAACAGTAACCGTCAACCACTGAATTATAAGTGATTACATAACTTCCTGAAGCTTTCAATTTGAAGCCAGCAAGAAGAGATTAAGAGCTCCAGTAGTAGATATGACATATGAATTATGAAGATTTGAGTATATTTTTTGTTAAAAGATTTTATTCTAACTAATTCTAAATGTATATAAGAAAATAAAGAGATATGATTGGAATAAAAAAATTATGTAACGCCGGGTTTTCTCGAAAATCGTGATTAACTTTATTTTTATTTATTAACACGGTCGCAGAGCAAAATAACATTAGTACCATGTGTTTGCCGGAGTCGTTTAACACAGTCGCAGAGCAAAACAACATTAGTACCATATATATAGTGGTAGGTTCAAATGAGAACCTTAAGTTATATGAGAATGGAAGACTTAATTAGCCGTCCAATTCCCCATCCTTCAATGTCATTGCCCACCCATGAATTCCTCACATGCACCATGCCACACTCTATCCTTCCACGCTCTCCATCCATGAATTCCACTTACAAAATAAACGGCTGAGATTGAGTCTCCCATTCTCATTTAATGTCTCATTCTCATTTGAACATTCTCATATATATATATATATATATATATATATATATATATATATATATATATATATATATATATATATATGGGGAGGGTTCAAACAAGAATTGTTTTTCGTACAAGAACTGCGAGAACCAATCTCAGTCGTTCCTTGGATATGGGAAGTTCATGGATGGAGAGCGTGGAGGGAATCAAGTGTGGCAGGGTGCATGTGAGGAATTCATGGGTGGGCAATGAAATTAAATGAGGGGGAATTGGACGGCTCAGATTGGTTTTCGCAGTTCTCGTACGAAAAACAGTTCTCGTTTGAACTTTTGCCTATATATATATATATATATATATATATATATATATATATATATATATCAAGTAAACTAAATCGTTTACTCGTAATCGTTTATGAAAATATAATCTGTCTTGGAAGTTGGAACTCGGTTTTGAAAACCTAATGAACTCACCTGAAGTCCCGAGAGTCAAAGTCGTGTGAACCACCGTCAAAGTTTACCGAGCACCCTAAACGATAAACGAATTCTATAAACAATCAATTAAAGAAAACCAAAACGAAAATAATAAAAGAATAAGAGAATGCAGATCCTATCCTAATCTATATAATTTTTTTTTTACAATTCATCAATATTCACATCACACTTCCATCCCACCTTATAATTGCAATTCCATTATCTTACAAAAAATCGTAATTTTAACTTCATTACCAGAATCACAATTCAATTTCACCCTTAAACCAATCGTAGGTCATCCTTAAAACTACACTCGCAAGTTATCTCTTCCTATGTCCAATAATTGTAATTCTTTGTTGCTACAAATTGTAATTAACGAGCTTCCAATGACCATCGTAGTTCAAAGAACCATTCTCAAACATGAATCCTAATTCATTTTATTGTCCAGCATGCAATTAAATTCCTAACATGGAATTGCAATTCACATGTAACCAAGCGTAATTAGTTCCATAATGCAATCATAGTTCACACCAAATATGAGATCCTAATAAATAAACTATCAAGTAGTTTGCCTGCTCACAGATTGCAATTCTCTACCCTAACCCTACACACCAACGGCAACAACAAATTCAATCATAATCCTAAGTCTTCAAAAGAGAATTTATATATTCGAATCCCAAAAATCATCTTTAACCCCCTGAATCAAACAGTTGGTATTAATTTCAGTTTTAATCAACAACAACCCATTTAATGTGTATCTTAAAAATCAAAACTGTTGAACCCATTGCAGGAGCTGTTTGATCGAGAACCCAACCAAAAACCATGAAAAACTAACAATCAAACATGGATAAAGATGTGAGAGGCTTACTTGAATGTTTGCAAATCCAACTAGGTTGAATTCTTATCTCTCTTCTTCTTCTTCCGTACTCTGTTTTCGAGAGCCCCCAAAGACCCAACAGCCGACCTTTTCTTTCTTCTCGTATCGTACTATGTGATTAAACCTTAATAACTCCTTTTTAAATACATTAATTTCTTAATAGACTCCTAATAATTTTCTCTTTTAATCATATTTAACCTTTAGATTTCTCCATGGTTAAAAAATGCTATATAAAATATAAATATTACTAAACCCAACTTTGATCATCCACCGTCTTTATTTTATATAATTAATCTAAAATGTCACCGAAAGATACCTATCTTATTTAATTATTCACGAGCATTTATAATAAATCGTTATTCAAATCTTGTTTACTTATTTTAAATTATATCTTTTCGTTAAATATATTTATATATTTAAAATACAACGGAAGTGTGATCGTTACAATTTAGATTTAGGATGATGATATCATTATCCTAATTTTTATAATTTATATTAAAGATTACAGATTAAAAACATTATATGATAGATATGTTAAACATTTTATCATTTATATATTGTAATATTTGTAATTTTATTTATTCAAGTGTAATGTGATTTTATTCTTTAACTACATGTAAAATAAAGTATATTTTTGTGATCCAAGTATATGTAATTATACCGTTTACTTTTTGACTTTTTCATGTTTTCAAGTTCATAATTGGTTATATAAATTATTGGAAAAACCAAAACATGAAATTATAAATCGAAACTTAAACAACCAGACTAAAATAGTCTCAACCAAATTGGGAAAAATTCGAACAGAAAGACAACTGGATCAGAGCATACTATACCAAAACCGAATAAATAAAGGCCGGTTTGAACAACATTTTATGCACCTCTACTAGTGGTACATATTAGCCTGCTTAGTCGAGTCATTGTCCTTCAAATGAGCACAAACAGAAATTTATGTCCAATGTATATTGCCTTTCAAAAAAAACATGTAAATAAATAATTATTTATAAGTTACATGAAAATAATTTGAATTATTAGCTACGTAACTAGATTTTTAACGGCATCCTTTCTAGCTTGAACGATCAAATCTTAATGCCAAGTCATAACTTACAACAACCAGCACCGGCTGCACCGTAGTAACTTCACCCATCTCACCACCACTGCCTCTTTCAAACTTGCCGCCACTACTACTTTCTTCTTTACACTCACCATCGTCACGACCTCCCTCAAACTAGCCATCACCATTGTTGGTGTTATTCTTGTTGGTTTTCGGTTGTGATGATAGTGTTGGGTTTGTCATCTTTCTTGTTTTTCATGGAGAGAATTTATGTGATATATATATATATATATATATATATATATATATATATATATATATATATGGTACGAGGGTAAAGATAAATAGCAAGTATGTGAAATATATTTTTTCTTTTTCTAAATAACACCTTTAATTTATTATAACATATCGTGTGGTTAATATACTCTTAATTTTTAAACTTTTGAACTAAAATAAGATAGATTTAATATCCTCGTATTTGTACTTCTACTTATTTTTATACTTATAGAATTAAGATATATGTCAAAACTAATATAGTAAATATAAAGAGATTAAATCTATATATATAGTCACTTAATGTGTTATAAGATAGAATATGAAGATATTTTAAAAGGAAATATAATTTCCTCAAGTATCCTTTACTAAACTCAAATTTACGGGCTAAAACATAATATACCCTTTTCAACTTTACTCATATAACTTACAACCATCACAAAAAGACATTATCAGGATTTCTAGAACTATATATATATTTATTCTAAGGAGTAAAGTTGAAAAGTTCATATTCTTATCTTTGAAAAACAAACATATATTCACTAAGAACGGTCAGAGTGGACTAAACTTTTAGTGTGAATATTGTGAATGGCGTCGTGGTGAAATTAAGTTTCACTCCATGGCGGCGTACTTGACCCTCTCCGTGAATCTTACCCTATGTGTAGTTTCAACGTAGAGCAAATTTGAATAATAATATGTATTAAGTGAGTCCCAAAATTTGATATAGTAGGGAGTTATTACCTCGGGGCTGTATGATGAAATAAATGGTAGAAATGAAAAATTGACGTGATAGTGAGAGGTGCCGACTCCCAAATCTCTATAAATGAAAAAAAAAATACCTCATACACATGAATGACCTCATCAACTGAAAATGCCTTACAGTCTTAACACCCCTCCTCTTTAACGTTCATCCCCCATACAAACTTGAAAACCTAAGGTTATTTTAGTCCTTGCATATTCAAAAGCCAAAAGGGCGGGTAACATTACATACTACAACATCCGCTCCACATTTCTACTTGTCACGTCTCTCTGTAAATGACGCATAAAGAAGCTTTGATCTAACCGGTCGCTGATTACTGGAGCTTTTAATCAATTCTTTTGAATCAGTTTCAGATTTTGTCAAAGGTTAGTCAAATCTCATTCGAAATTTGTTTTCGTTGACGGTTTCTTGAATATATCGTGAACTATGGGGTTTTGATTGTAATTAGTTTTTGATCTCATGTGGTCACAGTTAATTCTTGTTGTTTTCTTTATCATTTATGATTCTATTTTGCAAATATGAGGTTCAGATGATTGATTTTATCTGATTTGAGGCGTTTGCTTCCTTAGCCGGTTTTTAATATGTTACGTTGTTTAGACCTAAACTGATAGTAGCGTTGCGTTTTTTTCTTTATCGTTTTTATTAATTAAAAATGGTACTGATGTTTTGTGAATTTGTTGCATTGGTATTGTTTTGTTTGAGACTTAAACCTGCAGTGAATTAGCGGTGGGTATTCAGTTGATTTTTTGTTCTTCGTGTGTGGGATTAGTGGATTTCTACCTTTGATTTGTATGCCATTGTATGGTATCAGGAACCATAAGTCAAATGATTTTGAACAAATTTGTTTACATGGATTAAAGTAGAAGCCTGACATTGGTCTGTATATGACCTTTTTTTAAACCTTGGAAATCTAGGCTACCAAATGATAGATGCCTTGATTTTGCTAATAATATGTTTGTGTGCATGATAAAGGTACATACTTATTATGTCTGTACATGGAGGATATATTGTAATTAGGCAGAAACACTAATTATTAGCGGTAGTGTGCTCTAATAAGCCCCTGCTAATTGTGTCTTGGCTATTTTGAATTCTAGATGCAGAGTAGTTTAATAAGGCGTGCTCAACTGTTAAACATTGGTTTAAGAAATGTGAAGGTTCTTTGTGCAATTGTAATATAATCTTAGGGGTACATGACAGGCATAAATTCTATATGTGTCTCACTTGCTGTTTCTTGGGTCTTTAAAGAAATACCTACCTTCTAAATTCTAATATATTTGTTGCACAACTAGTTGCAAGTTTGTAACAGGCCCTCCTAGTTTTGGCATCTTTTGTGAATTGTGTAATGCCTTGTTAGGCTATTTATTCTCTTGTTGGCTTGTAACCGGACTGGTCTTACACATAACTGATATCATAATTAATATTAGAAGCTAGACTTAGTCTTATGGTATTCACTATTCAAGTATTGCAGGTCAGCTGACCTTGAAGATGGAGGGTGTAGAATCAAAATCACAGATGGCACAGGAGGATATTCAGATTACTCACATTCTCTCTAGACGCCTTGCAGAAAGTATTGAAGGTTAGGAGGTCCTTATTTACATATGTATGTGTGAGGGAGTTGCGGATCATAGAGTAGAACACTTGTAATTTAGCCATCCTGTTATGAACTTCTATTTACTACTTTAAAAAAATCATTTCAGAATGGTTATATATCACTAAACAAATTAGTCAAGATGAAAATCATACTTCACTTTTCTATTTTCTACTTTTTTTTTTTTAATTTCAAGCTATACATTGGCTGAGCTTGAAAATGTGAAAATCTAGGGTTCCAAGACAATATAAATGAAATCCTTGATGCGATAGAACAAGATGAAAGTTTCTCCGAAATGACAGCCGAAATTTATGATCAGAAGAAGTCTTACTTGATGAAACATTTAAGCGAGTTATCGCTCATGCATAAAGTGTTAGCTCATCAACATGTTCATTTGATTAGAGAAGTCAAAAAACAGAATCTTGATTCTTCTAAATCAAGTTCTCCTCAAGTTACTGAAGAACTAGGGTTTCAACAGATTGTCAATGAAATCCTTGAGGCGATCGAGCAAGATGAAAGTTTCTCTGAAATGACAGCCGAAAATTATGATCAGAAAAAGTCTTACTTGATAGAACATTTAACCGAGCTATCGTCCATGCGTAAGGTGTTAGCTGATCAACATGTTTATTTGATTGGAGAAGTCAAAAAACAGAATCTTGATTCTTCTGATTCAAGTTCTCCTCATGTTACTGAAAATCTAGGGATCCAACAGATTGTAAATGATGTCCTTGAGGCGATAGAACAAGATGAAAGTTTTTCCGAAATGACAGGTGAAAATTATTATCAGAAGAAGTCTTACTTGAAAGAACATTTAACTGAGTTATCGTGCATGCATAAGGTGTTAACTGATCAACATGTTCATTTGCTTGGTAAAGTCAAAAAACAGAATCTTGATTCTTCTGATTTAAGTTCTCCTCAAGTCATTGAAGAACTAGGATTCCAACAGAATGTCAATGAAATCCTTGAGGTGATCGAGCAAGATGAAAGTTTCTCTGACATGACAGCCGAAAATTATGATCAGAAGAAGTCTTACTTGATAAAACATTTAACCGAGTTATCTCGCATGCATAGGGTGTTAGCTGATCAACATGTTCATTTGCTTGGAGAAGTCAGAAAACAGAATCTTGATTCTTTTGAATCAAGTTCTCAAGTTACTCAAATGCTGACTCCGGGATTAAGGAGCAAAACAAGTATACCAAGGACACCCATGGGATTAGATTTTATGTCGAGCCCTAGTTGGAGAGGTATCAATGTATATAAAACAGAAGACTCAGAATCTTCCTTCCCATTATCACCAGATTCTGATTCAGAAACCTTCTTGTCTACCTCCAAGCTTTTAATTCCACAAGTCGGTGATGATTCACTGAAGGTAAAAGAAACCAAGGCCCCCGAGTTTATATCTAAAAAGATTTCCGACGCGCAAGACGGGTTTTTTAATTTCTTCAAAACGGTTTTGGAACACGAATGTTCTACGTTGAAGCGCGAGATCCATGAGGATGAGTCGGGTATTAAAACTCAAAAGGCCAATCTCGAAGCTGAGAGAGCAAAGCTGATTGAGACTCTTGAACTTGTGATTTCTGACTCTAATCTTAAAATCAAAACAATGGGAGATGAGTTGGAGACAACCAAAAAGAAATTATCCGTAGCAAGAGATATAATTTCAAATCTGAACAGTGAGCGACATAGCAATTCTAAAGAAATTCAGAGGTTGAATGATCAAGTTACATCATATAAGCAATATCTGGCATCGGTACGTGAAGAGGTTGATACTCATGCGACAAATCTTCTGGGACTTCAACATCAAGTAACATTACTTGATGCTCAACTATCAAAGCGTGATGATCAAATCAAAGAATTGAAACTGAAGAATGATAAGTACATATCGAAAATTTCACTGCTGGAAAACACCCATAATTCGAAAGAAAAAGCCTGGAATGCTGAAATTGCAAAGTGGAAAGGGGAAGTTAAGTCAAAATCTACGTTATTCGATGATTTGAAAAATAAATACAACAACTTGATAGCAGGGAGAGTTAGACTTGCTGCTCAGCGAGATACACTTAAAGGTGAGAAGTGTTCTCTATACAATAAAATTGGAGAATTGGAGACCCGTTTATATTCACTACAAGTTGAGCATGATCAGGTAGTTTCGTGGTTTCATGAGACACAAGAAGTGAAAAGTGAACTAACACTGAGAGTGGAGGAATTGGAAAGAGAGGTGGATAGGCAGAAGGAAGCTATTTCCGATAGAACAGAAGAGAAAATGGAAGCTATAAAACAGTTATCTTCTTCTTTGGAACATTACATGTCCCGGTACAAAGAACTTCACAAAGCATTCGTTGCCAAGAGGGCATCTTGTTTTGACTTCTTTATTTGACCAAATCGGCAATGTACGTGTTAACAACAAGGTTAGTAGTTCTTCAAATAATTCTGTACATACCATATATAGATGAAGCTGTTACATTGGCATGCAATATTTGGCCAGTTTACTTGCATGCTATTTGCCATTTTTTGAGCCTATGTTCAACAGTATAAGAATATAAGGTGATACCTTAATTAGGGCTAGCTAGTGAATGTGAGGTTGATCCAGGACTTGGAATAATATCGTTACGTAGACATAATTCTTTAGTATTTGACTTTATCCTGGTCTTACATATTAAGTCAAAGATGATCTGAAATAGTCTCGTACGGTGGAACAAGTCTCTGGTCTTGCTTTCTTACAGCGCATGTGCATGCATCTGTATTATTTACTCTTGTTTCTTTTCCAAGAACACGTAAGATTGTGGTTGACAAATCTGTAAGTTTCTAACCTATCCAGATCGTCAGATCGAGGTTGTGACTTAATTACCTAGCTAAAACCAGACAAAGGTCATGTATATCGTAAATTAAGTTGAATAATCAAATTAAAGTTAAGATTGCATTTTATTTTAAATAACCAAGATTTATACATTTCAGGGGAAGCTTTGGTAGAAATTGTCATAACGTTTCATATAGGATGAAAGCTATTTTGTAATATATTATTAATAAGAGTACTGGAATTGCTTTTGAGTAGGAACCATATAAACTTACATGGTATCAAAGCAAGACCCGTTATTGATTAAAGGCCTCAGGGACTTCGCGTAACTCATAAGTATCTACGTGTTAGACGCGAAAAAAAGACCGCCAGAAAACTTGTTAAATAATGTCTTATATTAAACAAAAAGTAACTTCATAATATATTGATAAGATCTTTAACGTTTGTATTCATATGACTTACAAAAGAAATTATGCAAGAATCTTATTCTTGCTTCAAGTCGAAACTAGCATTCACATGTAAGTGTTTCATTTTTTGAGTTCATGTGATGATATCATATGATGGATATCCCAGCTCCAAAGCCAGCCTTATTATTTCTCTTTTGTTTTCTAATGTTGCGTTATACCAAAACCTCCCTGCATTAATTGTTATGAAAAATAAAATAAAATTATGTGTATCGATATTCTTGTATATATGATATGCTAGCTATATAGGTAAGACAATATGGCTAAACTCAAGTAATAAAGATTAGGAGACGTGAATTAAAAGATGAGTGAGTAATTAAATACGTAAAAGTTTTCGTTTGAACCCTCCCCACGTTTTAAATCCATGAATTCCACTTATCTAATCAACGGCTAAGATTGGTTCTCGCAGTTCTCGTTTGAACATAAAGTTAGAAAGGGTTGGAAGTGGAGGATGATGTTGATGCTGATGTGAAAGTGTTTTTGGTTTGGTAAGTTGGGTTGGATATTGATAGTCTAAAAAAGTATAAAGGTCAATTTATACCCTTTTCTGCATTTTTTTTATATTTAACAAAAAGTGAAAAAGCCACCTTTTTAGTAACAGATTAATGACTAAGATTAATTCTTACTTTTTATAGCTTATTTATCTTTTTAGTATATCCCTCGTCTATATATTAAGAATAAAATTAACGAAAAACTAATTAAAGCCTTATCTAAACAACTAGCCATAATGCTAGCTATTTGTAGGCGTACTTTTATAATATAGCCATTTTTAATAACATAAATGTTGTAGTGGATTGGTTGGATATGTTGTTAGTTTAATTTATGAGTGTTGTTAGAGACATCCCGATCTATATCATCCTAGTCTACATTCTTCCACACATACATTTATGTTATTAATTATGAGCTAATCATTTCTCCTTACATGTTATTTAATTTTTGTCATTATTTTATATTTTTCATTATCTTTTATTTTTTTCTTAAAAGTTTTATAGTATCATTTAAAATTATTTTATAATAAAGTAATCATTAAAAAATAATATAATATCATCAACTAAGTCTGTCTTCTCCATCTGGTTTATCCACCCAACGTCTCCGTTGACGGCATTTTCGCCGGACGAACACCAACGCTATCTTCTTCGGCTAACCGCCACCGCCATCTTCGTCCGCTAACCGCCACCGCCACCCAGTCGCAATCTGTTTCGTTCTTTATTTCTTTCTTCGCTAGTCTCTCCAACAAGTAAGGTGAGATTTCATGAATATCTTGGGTTTTGTATGTGATATGTGATCTTGACTTCTTGTGGGTTTTAGATGTGGATGTTGTTGTGTTTATGAAGATCTTGGTAAGTTCCGATCACTGACGGTACCTGTGTTCTAAAGAGTTGAACAAAGTTTTTAACGGTGATTGGGGTGGTGGCAGGAGCTCGGTCGGCGTTATGCTTATGCGAGACTGAGAGAGGGTGTTTGGGAGAGAGTGAAAGAGAGGTTTGAAAATTTAAAAAGGTTGTCTTATTTTTTATGGGAAAAGCTGCAAGTCTGCAATATAAAAATGGAGTAAAATTTACTATCCAGTAGAAAATGGTCAAAGTTAATAATTCTTATAGACCAGGATACTCTGATCCATAGATTAGGGTGTATAAACAAATACCCTTAATTTATACATGTGTCGTCCCTTGAATACGCTTCACTAATAAACCGTTGTTAGTGCGAGAACCGCGAGAACCAATCTCGGCCGTTCCTTGGATATGAGAAGTTTCATGGATGGAGAGCGTGGAGGGATAGAGTGTGGCAGGGTGCATGTGAGGAATTCATGGGTGGGCAATGACATTGAAGTAGGGGGAATTTGACGGCTTAGATTGGTTCTCGCGGTTCTCGCACTAAGAATGGTTCTCGCATGAACTTTTTCCTATATATATATATATATATATATATATAAAAGTTAGAACAATCAATATACGCTGGTAGGGAAAACTATTAAACATAATTATACTATATTATAAAGCATTTATGTGTTCTTAATCTCTTAACTTTAAGTAATTCAAAATTACTAATTTACCCTAATATTACAATTAGTGGAAATTATTATATAAATCAACAATTTGATTGAGTTAATGACAATCTTATATATCATTTTAATAACCAAACCTTCCAAAATAAATATTATTTGAAAAATCAAATCTATATAAATTAACTTAATATTAAAAAATATTAATGAATAAACTTTTCATATTAAATATTCTATCATATAATAAATATATTTGACTTAACTATTACAAATTGCGTATAACTAGAAATATTTAATCTAAATAACATACAACCTTAGTTTATATGATTGTTGGATTTTTTAAAGGGTTTAGTTCCTAAAAGTACATCGAAGTTGACACCTTTTGCTATTGTGTATACCCATCTTTCATTACTCTCATTTAATACATCGAACTCTTCAAAACTACCGTTTAATGCATCTTAACCTGTGATAGCAGGTTAAGGGTGATGTGGATCCGGTTTTAATGATGTGACATGTGTTTTGAGGATGATGTGTAATTTTCTATTTAACAATAACTAAAAATATAATATATTAATAATATAATAATAATAATAGTAGCAATTCTCAACCCAGATCTTCATACCATCGATGTTTTGAATCTTGGGCACCACCACGATCCAATCGGTTGAATCAAGAACGCAACCTGGAAGACTTCAACGGAGAGTTTTGTTTTTGATTTGGTTTCATCGAGGGTTTCACCATCTTTGCAGGTCTGGGGGAAACCATCTTCAACCTACTGGTTCACGACGTTCAAGGTTTCATCGAGGGTTTCATCGAGGGTTTCATCGACTGGTTTCATCGAGGGTTTCACCATCTTCAATCGATTTGAGATTTAGGGCTCGTAGGGCATCATCTTCAATCATCGCCCCCGTCGATTTGATATCTGGGCATCATCTTCTTCGGTCTGTTCTTCAAGAACTACCGGATCTTCAAGAACTCCACCATCATCATCTTCAAGAACCGGCCACAGATCTTCAAGAACACCGATCTGGATTCAAGAACTTCATCATCTGTTAATCGCCGATTAAAATTCCAGTTAGGGTTATTGGACACCGCCTATTACGATTCCAGATCTGTTCATCGAACCAAACACACAGATCTGTTCATCGAATCAAACACAGATCTAGGGTTTCTAATGAAGATGGATTCCAGATCTGTAAGCTCTTGACTTATGTTTGTGTTTCGATTATGCTTCTGTTTAGATTGTTCTTCATGTTTAAATTGTTCTTCATGTTTCGATTATGCTTCTGTTTACGATTCAGATCTGGGTTTTGATTGTTTAGATTGTTCTTTATGTTCAAGATTTGATTTTCTTCTTCATTAGTTGTTCTTGATTGTTTTAGGGTTTCAATCTTTGATTTATGGGTTCTTGATTCTTCATTAGGTTTAATTTAAGGGTTGTTGATTCTTCATCAGGGTTTTGATTGTTTAGATCTGGGTTTTGATTGTTCTTCATAGGTTTATGATGTTTTTCATTTTCATTTGGGACATTTAAATTATAAGAGATAAATATGACGTGGCAAAAATCTGATGACATGGCTACACATGTGGCATTTGAGGGATATTAAAATAAATAAAAAATACCAGAATTATTGGTTACCTGCTAAGCAGGTAATCCAATGTATTAAATGGTAGTGTTAGGAAGTTTGATGTACTAAATGGTAGTTTTGAAAGTTGGGTATATACAATAGCAAAAAGTGACAACTTAAGTGTACTTTTAGAAACTAAACTCTTTTTTAAAATAGAATATAATAGAGTTATAAGGCCAACATTTTTGTTGGATTTTACCATCCATGTAAAATTTCATAGACACATTATAATTTAAAAAAGAAACAAATCACCATTGTTTTAAGAACGGATAAGTTAGTGAAAAAAATATTTGTAACCGCTGTATTACGTGGATACAATACTAGCATTATTTAATATGTAATTAAGCATGGTTAGTTTAGTTTCAACATTTAGTTGGTTTCCTTATGATCAAGTAATATAAAATGAGTTGACTTACAATCAAAATATATTTTAAGATTTAGACTATGTTTTTTTACCTATTTAAGTTTGGTTTATCCAATCATAGGTTACCTAAATCTTTTTATAAATATTGTAGGTACTAAGGTACCCAATGTTTTTAACTATCTAAACACATTAAACTCAAGAATTTTTATTAAGTTTATGTCAAGCAATCATTAATTAAAAGTGGGTATGTCTCTAACAGAATACATTCAACATCCTTATTGTTTTTTTATTATTACTTAAACATTTTAAACTCGTTTATAGTTCTTTTGAATTAGTTTATGGACAACTCGAATATTTTTCAATTGTTAATATTCATCAAGTATTCATGAAGAATTTCAAGTTCTAAGTCTTCATTTCGTGAGTGTCAAAGGTGAAGTAGATGAAACGTCAATGAAGAAAATGACCTGTAAATCTATAATAGCGGGTTAAATACGTTTTTCAGAAAATAACGGGTTAAAATCTATAAAATAGGCATAATGTCAAGTTTATTGTAAGTTTAATGGACAAATAAATGTGTAAAGAATCATATACTATAATAGAACATTAATAAAACATTATAACTATTTCACAACATTAACCCTAAATAAAATTAAAGACATGTTTGAGTGATTTTTTCATATTAAACAATAAATTTATTTAAATATGGTATTTTTCATATTTGTAAGTTAGTTATGGTTCCAAGTGTTTGATAAATAGCTATAATTTCTTTTTAAAATATAGCTACAATTAGTAAGATTTTATTACTTACTATTTTATCATCCTTATTATAAATTGGGTTTGTCATTTTTATCATTTGATAAGGTGAGAAATGTTCAATATAGTCCATACTTGATGCATAGTTTCAAGAGACTAATCTTAGCCTTTGAATCGGTACTATCAATGGTCCAGATTGAATTTTAAAAATTTGGACGGAATGAGATTTTCGTAATTAACATGTAATGATTTTACAATCACATATGATTGTATACCGAATCACATATGATTGTATACTGAATCACATATGATTGAATATTAAATTTAGGACTATATTTTTTATATGAACTATATTAAACACAAGTCGTATGTTAATAAATTGAAAGATTTCTTTCGCAATGAAGAGTACGTTTACCACATAGTAAATAAACATAATTTTTACATATATTAAAATTTATTTTTTTAATATAAAAAATTAAGTCTGGTTTATTATAACATTAAACCCTTTATTATTATTGTAATACAATGAGGTTTGGGTTGGCTGTGCAACCTGACAGAATGTCAAAAACTCAAAATGTACAGGGGCACGTTTATCCACCTAAAAATTTAGACTATCAGCATCCATCACACCCTTCACACAGCCACATCAGCGCCACATTAGCTTTTCACCATTTTCTCATGACATCACACAAACCCCAGCATCCATCACACCCTTCACATCTCACAAAAAAAAACAAAAAAAAAAACAAAAAAAAACCATTCTCACATGTTCATCCCTCACTCTCGCGATGGAGCTCATGCATGTGAGCGTGAGCCATCGCTCACACCCCCCCCCCCCCCCCCCCCCCCCCCACGATGGTGTTCCCCTCGTGATGGGTTCTCACGAGCCTTCCTCACGCTCCGATGCGGACAGTCTTATAATCTTCTAATACCATGATTATTATATACCAACTTATATCTAAAAGAATTAATTAATCGCACCATTTGTTGACTATTAGACTCAAAATAACTCTTCATTCCTTAGATAACTACTTCATGTCTTCATGCACATATACCTTACAATAAAATGATAAATTAATAACATATTATAACTTTATAAGCATAGGTTCTTCTTTTGCTAATTAGTTAGAGATTTAGTTATTTATCTATTTAAAATTTCATTATTTTATTTTTAACTTTTTTTTATGTTTTAAATAAAGAATACGTCCATCGCAACTTTAGTCCATCAATTTAGATGATAATCAATTATTGCATTATTTTAATTTAATTTAGTATTAAAACTTACACATTTCAACACATGGAATTACTTACGGGCATAATTTGTATGGATGATGATGATGATGTAAGATCCCGACCAGAACTTACTTAAAGTAGTTGTTAGTAACTTAGTATAATCTCGTTTTAAATATATTGTTATTTTGTATAAACGATTAAATAATTAAATTTGAGTCTTTCTTTAAAACTAAGAGAGTTATACATTCATTTCACTTGACATAAGTAATAAGATTTTGTAAACATCTTACTTTATAAATTAATGACTAAAATTTAATTTGTTATTCCTTAAAACTATATATGTTTAAGAATTTAACATACATCTCATTTAGTGATATTGTTTCTGAATGGTATGTAAATTTTCTTGACCATCATTTGGATTTAAATGTGCTAAATACGTCACTTTTAAAATTTGATTGATATTCTTTCACTTGTTATTTAACCTCATATTAAAACTAAATTTACATAATATTTTAATTAGAGTAAAGATTGAGTTTTAACTTTAACTATCTAAAGTTAAAATTAAATTTTAATTTTAACAAAATAATTTATTAGAATTTAATTTTGATTAAATAAAATATTAAGCTCCTTTAATTAAAGTTAATCTTTATCTATATTGAATGATTGCTTTCTTCTTATTGTTAATATATATTATTATCTATATCTATATTTATAATAAAACTTGAATACCCAATCTAAACAAGAAAAGTATTTGCATGTTATAAGGGACTTTTTAGAGGGCTTTTCTTGAAGTATAATGGGAGAAACCTCTTGTAACACTCTAAAGTGGGGTCTAGTTGTAAACTGTAGTACATGTAGCTTTAACAGTTGTACGTTGACTTTAACTGGTATTTTGTTGTTAACTGTAGTATACATGTTGCTAATTGGTGTTCAATATGTTAATTGGTGTTTTAAACATGAATTGGTGCTAATTGGTGTCAAATGGTGTTAACTGGTGTTAAATGTGGATAAAAATGTAGTAATATAAAAAGTGTCATAAGTTGACCAAGTAGACAAATAGTTGAACGGTTTTGGTTAATGGTTCCAAAAATGTCTCCGTTAGTTGAAACGGATAACCCTAAGTTGTGTTTTAAGTTGAATAGGAGAACAAAATACCCGTGTGGGGTATTAGCCAACTAAGTCGGCCTAATTGTTTCCATATCCCTTGAGATAAGTCAAAACACACACATACACTACATACACACATTTACATACGTACGTGAACATCTACACACATACACTTGAAGAAATTGAAACAGAAATCAAGAAGGGAAAGGATTAGGAGCTGGATTCAGGTGTGAAATTTGTTCTTGTTGAGCTAGAGGTCATCATCCTTGTAAGTTTTCTTGTTAAAACCTAGTTTTTGGTGTGTTAGTGTGTGTGGTGTCAAAGTGAAGATTTAGAGGTGTTTTGATGTTGTTCTTGTGTCCAAATCATGTTAGTAAGTTAGTATATATGTTAGAAATGTTGTATAAACACTTGAATACGGATTCAAGTCGATTTTGAGTCCAAAATGGGTAAAAACCGTAGCTGTGCTCGAACAGAGCAAGAACACACTGTAAATGTGGTTCCTACGGGCGTAGTATGATGTTGCTACGGCCGTAGGGTGTTGTTTGTTTTACTGCGGTCATAGGAAATGGTTGTTACAGCCGTAGTGTCGTATTTAAGAGGATTACCACCCACGGGTGATGGAAACAAGACTACGGGCGTGGGTATATAACCTACGGCCGTAGTTACCCAAAGGATGCATACTACGGGCGTAGTATATGGTTACTATGGCCGTAGGTCATGGTTCTTTGGCAAGAACTGCTACGGGCATAGTGTATTAATACTACGGCCGTAGTGTGTGTTGGAAGGGTGTCCTGCGGGCGTAGGAACATGTTCCTGCGGCCGTAGGATGCTGTCAGAAGCCATGTTGACCTTTTGTTGAGGCAATTGTTAGTGCAGTCTGTGGTAGTGTATACTAAGGGGTGTTTATCTATGTTTATTGGTGTTAGGTGACTCGGACGATTCTGTGTACTCTTGGGATTCCCGATTGCATATCTGCCTCTTGTAGTTTCGAGGTGAGTACCGGTTTCCCATGAGTCTCAGTAGGTAAGTTATCTATGGTACTTGTTGACATGTGACTGGTGTGTTGATACGTGAAAATGGAGGTATGTTATGATAGAGTTGTACAAGCATGCTTGTTATTGATATGAAAGATATTGTTGTGATTATATGCGCGCATGAACTGGATCCTTATTGGACTAGCTATTTGTTTATGAAGTTATGTCCGGACACTGAATTGGAGAACACGGAGGTCAGTCAGGTAGACGGGTGTTAGTATCTGGCTGGGTTCCCAGGGTCCTTAGGGACTACGGATTGGGGAACTAACGGTACTCAAGTAGTATACACTTGGGTAGGGCTCTGCAGACCGCCGTTCCTCTATGGGACTGGGTTCCTTGATAGATTGGAACCAGCATGAAAGATATGGTGTACCACGTGGACTGTTGTTGGGTTGTTGAGCGGGGTTGGCTCCCCTGCAACATACGACTACTGCTGACACGTTTGGCTCGCCTCAATATGATAGGATAGCCTTGTGTTCTGTTCTGATACATGATAGCCTGCTTATTGTTGCTTATGTGTAATTGGTGCTCACTAGCTAGTTGTAGCTAACGGTGCAAGATTTATCTTTTTCGCAGGTTGATGCTAGAGGCCTGGTGAGGCGGGTACTGATGGTAGTTTTTGTTGTATATATCTTTTGGGGAACACGTTGTGGTATGTCTGGATCCGATGGTAGGAAAACTTGTAGGTAACGCTTGTAGTAAACGAACTTGGCTTAACTTTTGATGTAATTAATTAGCCGAGTCAAACAACGTTGTTATTGTAATTGGTGTTTAATTCCGCTGCAACGCTTTTGATAATCATTGTTTAAAAAGTTTTAATTAACTCTAATTTTAAGCTCGTTAGGGGTGGCGTTACACCTCTCACTTTTACCGTATGTAGATGATGCACTATTCTTTGTATATTGGTCTTTTTTTTTTGGCAAAATCTGATTACGATTCTTGATTGTTTTCACGACATTTATAGGCTGAAAATAAATTATCAAAAGTCACTTCTTATGGGTATTGGTGTTGGGTAGGAGGTAGTCCAATCTTTTACACAAAGTGTTAAGTGTAAAGCCTCTAAAGTCCCATTTAATTATCTTGGAATCCCTGTTGGTCGAAATATGAGGAGTGCATCATCTTGGAATGGTATTATTCTTTAATTTTACAAAAAATTGGGGGATAGAAAGCTCGCACATTATCTATAGGGGCAAGTTCACTTTAATAAATTATGTTCTTACTGCTTTGCCATTATATCACTTCTCAAATATCAAGGTACCTGATGGAATACTTAATCAACTCCAGGCAATCCGAAGGCATAGCTGGGTGGCATGGAAGAAGTCCAAGCCGATAAATCGGATGCTGGTTTAGGTGTTGCGAGTCTAAAGGCAAAGAATCTTGCTCTATTGGCAAAGTGGCGGTCAAGATTTTTGCAAAAAGAAAATAGTATGTGGAAGGAGGTCATAGTTGGTCTTCATGGTCAAGGTTTGGTGGCTAAGCCTGGAATTTGGTCTGCAATTGCTTCATCGTAGCAAAGTTTACATAAAATGGGATTGCACTTTCACTCATCCTTTTCTACAAATATCGCTAATGATTCACGTGTATCCTTTTGAAAGGATCCAGCTGTCGTGGTTGGGTTTGCCTCGAGGACTTGTTTTCACGACTTTATTCTTTAGAAAGTGACCCTAATGTTTGTTTTGCAGTTGGGTGGTCATTTGTTGATGAAAGTTGGAGGATCTTGGTCATTTGTTGAACTAAAGAGGAATTTCAAAATTACTTGAGCTTTTATCTCAAGTAAAATTCCAAAATTCTGGTTCGGATATATAGCAATGGACATGGGATCCCAAAGGTATTTACTGTTGGTAAGATGACAAAATTGATCCAAAAGAAAGTCTCGACTTCAAACACTGATGCATTTTCAAAATTATTATGGAATCAACTTCTTCCATCTAAGGTCAATATATTTTTTTGAAGGGTCTGCTATAATAGTATTCCTACAAAATTGGCTCTTGCAAAAAGGGGTATTCTGATTGATAGCTCAAAGTGTTTCTTTGTGAAGTTTTGATGAATCCCTAGATCATTGCTTCTTTTTATGTAATAAGGTGGAGCCTATTTCGCGTAAAATATGGAGTTGGTGGAATATTTCTATCCCACGTATTTCTTCTCTGCTGAGTTTTAAACCAGGGCAATGTGTTCACTCTCTTAATGGTTTGCCATCACAAGTTTTAGAAGCTTTATGCATTGTTTGCATGTGGTTGATTTGGCATTCGAGAAATCGTATTATTCATGCCGAGGAATCGGATCAAGACAAGATAAGGATGGAGACTTCTTTCCAAGTATTTAACGTATGTCCGGTCTTTGGTTTGTTGCTAGATTAAAGAAGATGAAGTTTGAGTTTCAAGTTTGAATTAAACCCTAAAGGAGGTGTTAGTTGTTCATGGCTAGTTAAGTCAAGTTTTTTATGTTTTAATTTATGTTTTGGTATATTGGTGGGGTTGTATTGTTTCCAATTAATTTGGTATCTTGGAATATCTCTTATGACTTGTAGGTACTCTTTGTTCTAGCATCTTGCTAGTATTTTTTTTAATAAAATTCTTGAGGTCATATATCAAAGCATGATGATAATATCGAAGTTATTTGTTATACGGTTTCTTTTTCTTTCAATCTAAAAAAAAGAGTACATCTTGCCTTTCAAAAAAAAAAGAGTACATCTTAATCAAATATCTATACTACTATTTTAACAAAAAAAATTGCTTAAACACTTATATCGTTAATGAATGTTATTGGTTTTGTTTTTGTTTTTTTAATAATGTATGTAAAAACAACTCAACACTAGACTACAAAAAGTAAAAGAAGAAATATGCATACGAAAGAAAACAACAGGAGCTTTTGACTATTTGTCTTGGGTATCACGTGTTCTATAAGCTTTTGATGACCACATGGCACGATGTTACTAGCAAAGTAATGTTATCTGCAGGTCATCCTGATGACAAGTGACGACGACGTGCATTTACTCCGGTTGGTTTGTTTTTTTGCCGTTTAATGGAAGCATTGAACCGGGCTCGGCCGCGACCCTACTAAATGTGGGTTGGGCGGCTTGGACACTGGCTAACCTCCCCCGTTACTTTTTTATAGACCCAAATATAATTATAGAAAAAAACACGTATAATATGTGGAACTGATACGGTGATACCTATATTCGGATTATTTCAGGGTGGGTTAGTGCGTACTTAAAATCGAAACAAAAGCGATATCATTAGTATTAGATATTTTAGAATAAACCCACGTTTCTTTTTGGTCAAAGTTGTTTAGGAGTGGGCCTTTTTCTCTTGCTTATTTTTCGGTCTTTATTTGAATTAGCCTAGCTGAAGTAGACGTTGTGGTAGCTAGTTTTTCTCTGTTTCTGTTTTGCTGTAAGTTGTATTTAAGCAGCCCTTTGAGTTATCAATAAACATCGTTTTTGTTCATTAATTGTTTCTTGAATCTCTAACAGTGGTATCAGAGCCAGGTTACGAGATACAAAAACAGAGAGTGATAAACATGAGTGAGGATAAGAGCTTGATAAAGATCCCTATGTTTGATGGGCAACAATACGATCACTGGAGTGAGTTGATGGAGAATTTGCTGCGTGCAAAGGGGCTATGAAACCTAGTGGAGGTTGGCTTTCAAGAGCCACTTATCGGACCAGCGCCGGCGGACCAGAGGGCACGGCTGGAAGAGGCAAGGCTGAAGGATTATCAAGTGAAACACTATCTATATCAAGCATTAGATAGGGTTACATTTGAGCAAATCCTTGACCGAAGGACGTCAAAGATAGTGTGGGATTCTTTGAGAAGTAAGTTTGGTGGAAATGCAAAGGTGAAAAAATCTGTACTCAACACATTAAGAAGAGACTTTGAAGTTCTGCACATGAAAGAAGGCGAGTCGATCACTGCGTATTTTGTGAGAGTTACAGCAGTGGCAAACCGGATGAGAAGTAATGGGGAAGTCATGTCTAACACAAAAGTGGTTGAGAAGATACTCAGAACCTTGACCGAAAGGTTTACTTATGTGGTGGTCTTGATAGAAGAATCGAACGATGTCGGTACAATGACAATAGATGAACTACAAAGCTCTCTTGTAGTTCATGAGGCGAAGTTCAAACGGCTAGATAAAGACGTTGAAGAGGAGCATGCTCTACGTGCTTCAATAGGCAGTGAAAGGATGAATAATAACAGGGGAAGAGGACGCGGATGGAGAGGTCGAGGCAGAGGTAGAGGAAGTCAATCTTTTGACAAAGCCACAGTGGAATGCTACAACTGTCATAAGTTGGGGCTTTTCCAATATGAATGCCCTTCGTGGGAAAAAGGTGCTAACTATGTTGAACTCGGATTGTTCCAATCATATGACCGGGAATAAGAAATGGTTTATCACTATGGATGAAAAATTTTCTCATACTGTGAAGTTAGGAAATAATGCCCATATGAAGGTTATGGGTCAAGGGAATGTGAAGCTGAAAGTTGAAGGAAGAATACAGATTATAAGTAATGTGTATTATGTTCCAGATTTAACAAACAACTTGTTAAGTGTTGGACAACTCCAAGAAAAGGGTCTGGCAGTATTGTTTCAGGACAAGGCTTGTAAGGTTTTTCATCCAAAGCATGGGCTGATTGTACACAGTTGCATGACAACAAATTGAATGTTTCTTGTTCTTGCTGAATTACACAATGATGCATGCCTTCAAGTGACACGAGAAGACTCTGTTGAGCTTTGGTGAAACACCGTACTTTTATAACATATAATTAAATCGCATGCGGAAGCTAAATACATATAATTAACTTAATTACATAATAGATACAAAAGATTTTCTTGTTTTATACAACAAAACTTATACAGTGTTAAACCAAAATAGGCTCTTAATAAAAACTTGGACATCAGAGTGAGGTCTGTCCATATTCCCAGCCCCAAGCTTCAAAGCTCACCAAGATGATCTGCAAAACAGTCTAGTGGGGAATTAGCACAAAGCTAAGTGAGGGAACCAATATCTAATCAAATACAAGGCAAACATGCCTAAACCCAAATAGCTCATGAATCCCAAGAGAACCGGCGGTGTTGCAAGCACCTACAACCAAGGTCGGCCAAAACCAAGGTTTACCGATAGCCCTGCTAACAGTGATAACAATACCAGCCTTCTTGTGTACAACAAATGCACTCCAAGATCTGGTACGGTACACCCCCAAGCAACAAGTCCAGCATCATGTTGATCTCTAAATAACATGTATATACAATCTAAACAAGAGCATTCCAAATAGGATATTAAATCCTGTATATCAAAAGATATAAACCCACTCACCAAAGTCTTCAAAAAACTCTGGTTCACTCGAGTGACTAACTCACTGAGTCTTCTCAGTTCCTGAGATTGTAGTAACCCAAGTCAGTATTCAAATCATAATACTGATCCAAAATAGATATCATATCTAATCACATAATTCATGTATGAGCAATAATGAACATACACATATATTCATCATACATAAGTTCCAAAGATATACAATTCATGTTTATCTTTAAATCATCAAATCCGATTAACCAATCCCGATCAAATGGAAATCCGGTAAATCAAATCCGATTGAATGTGAATCCGAGCAAAGGTCCAAATACTGATAAAGTCCCAAATCCGATAAGTCCAAATCCGATAAGTCCAAATCCGATAAAATGAATCCGATAAAATAGCTAAGGTAAATCCGATAAATGTTCAAATCCGATAATCCATGATTCCGATAAAAGAGTTAAGGCATAACATAGGGTTTTAGTCGAATTCCGACACAATCCAAATCCGATTAATGTCTTAGGGAAACTTCACAAGAGTTATGTCGGGTTTCCCTCAAATCCGAGGATTCTAATCGGATTCTCACTAAATCCGATAAAATCAATCGGGTTTCAACAATTCCGATCACTTCAATCCCAAATCCGATTCATTCAAATGTTCATCCTCTTTATCGATTTCTAACTCAATTCAACATTGATTCTTAACATGTTAATGTTATATGATTCCAGAAACTATTCTAATCATATAAACAACATTGAGCATGCATGCATCCTAAGATCATCAATTCAATAGCATGCATTTTATCGGAATTCATACTATATTTAAAACCGAATAAGCTATCAATTAATAACATGAATTCAGAATGCTAACCTTGATAAGAAATAAACTCAGTAATCTAATTGCATGCACAATCTAAGAACAATTTGATGATTCTTTTCTTGTTTCTTGATTCTCGGCCGAGAGAGTACAAAACACATACACTATGTTAAATTCTCTATTTGCATGTAATTGTGAGTGAGAGGTGATGAGGGTGGTGACTAATCACCCCAATCTCGGCCAACTCACAAGCCACTAACAATATAATAATAAAATTAATTTAATTAAACCAATTAATCAATTAATCACAATTAAATCAATTAATCAACATAATTAATTTAAATCCAAATCTAAACTTGATTAATTACCTTAATCCTACTAGCCCGGAAAAGTGGGTGTTACATTTGGCACAAGAGATTTGGTCACCTTCATCACAAAGGACTTCAAGATTTGCAGCAGAAGCAGATGGTTGAAGGCATGCCACAAATTGAATCAGCAACTAAAGTATATGAAGTATGCAATAAAGGGAAGCAACATAGAGAATAAATTCCAAAGAAAGCAGATTGGAGGGCTTCAAAAAGATTGCAGCTAATCCACTCAGATTTATGTGGACCAATCACGCCGGCTTCCAAGAGTGAAAAGAGGTATATTTTGACGTTTATTGATGAATTTAGCAGGAAACCATGGGTTTACTTCCTTTCAGTGAAAAGTGAGACATTCGAGAAATTTAAGCATTTCAAGGCCCAAGTGGAAAAGGAGACCGGGATGAGCATTCGATGTTTGAGAAGTGATCGAGGAGGCGAGTACACTTCTGATGCGTTCAAAGAATTCTGCAACAATCACGGAATTAAGAGACAACTTACTGCTTCATACACTCCACAACAAAACGGGGTGGCTGAACGTAAAAATAGAACTCTCATGAACATGGTTCGTTGTCTATTGGTGGAAGGACGAATGCCAAAGTCTTTTTGGGCTGAAGCAACAAAATGGGCAGTGCACATAATTAATCGAAGTCCAACATCAGCAGTTAAAGATGAAACTCCAGAAGGATGTTGGACTGGTAGAAAACCTGATGTAATACACTTTAAAGTCTTTAGGTGTGTTGCATATGCACATGTACCAGACCAGAAGAGAACGAAGTTGGAAGATAAGAGTCGTAAATGTATTTTCTTGGGAGTAAGTGAAGAGTCTAAAGCTTACAGGCTATACGATCCTGAAAACTCTCAGATAGTTACCAGCAGAGATGTGATATTTGTCGAAGGGGAGATCTGGAACTGGGGGAGGACAGAGTACGAAGAAGAACTGAGTTTGAGAGATGCTGAATTTAGCGATGATGAGAAAGATGAAGGTGACACAGTAAGTGAGCAAGCTACAAGAGAACTTGAAGAGGCAACACCATCAATCCCTGCTCCATCATTGCAAAGACCTTTCATTGAGTCAACAAAACGGGTAAGTGTTCCTCCTAGACATTTGCAAGATTATGTAACCGGTGAAAATCTTTCTGAAGACGAAGAAGAAGAGCAGTATTTTGTGTTTTATGCTGCTAAAAATGATCCAATATACTATGAGGAAGCTGTAAAAAATGCTAAATGGAGGAAGGCTATGGATGATGAAATACGAGCCATTGAGAAAAACAATACTTGGGAGCTGACAGAAGTGTCTAAAGATGTGAAAAAATTGGAGTCAAGTGGGTTTTTAAAACCAAGCTGAATGAAAATGGAGAAGTAGACAAGTACAAAGCTAGATTGGTGGTAAAGGGTTATGCACAAAGAGAAGGAGTAGATTATGGTGAGGTTTTTGCACCGGTTGCCAGGTGGGACACCATCAGAATGATACTCTCTATAGCTGCACAAAGAGGTTGGGAAGTTCATCAACTTGACGTAAAAAGTGTGTTTCTTCATGGAGACTTGAAGGAGGTAGTTTACATTGAACAACCAGAAGGATACGTTAAAAGGGGGGAAGAACAAAAGGCATATCGTATAAAGAAGGCTCTGTACGGGCTGAAACAGGCTCCTAGAGCCTGGTACAGCAGGATAGAGGAATACTTTGCAGGTAGAGGCTTCGAGAGGTGTAGCTATGAACATACTTTGTTCATAAAGAAAAAGGAAGGAAGCCTTTTGGTGGTTAGTCTCTATGTGGATGACTTAATATTTACAGGAAATGATTCAAAGTTATGTGAACAGTTTAAAGCTTCTATGAAATCTGAATTTGATATGACCAATTTGGGAAGAATGAAGTACTTTTTGGGTGTTGAAGTACACCAATCAGAGGTTGGAATTTTCTTGTGTCAAAGAAAATATGCAAATGAGGTACTTGCAAGGTTTGGAATGAGCAATTGCAATGCAGTTAGTACTCCCATGGTTCCAGGAACAAAGCTTTCTTTGAATATTGAGGGAAAGTCAGTTGACAGCACAAAATACAAGCAGTTGATTGGAAGTCTCATGTACATTACTGCTACTCGACTAGATATGATGTATGCAGTAAGTTTCTTAAGCAGGTTTATGGCTACACCTAAGGAAGAGCATTTTTTAGCTGCAAAAAGAATTTTGAGGTACTTAAAGGGAACAATGGAGTATGGTATATTTTATAAGAGAGGTTCAGATGACACACTCAAAGGGTATACTGACAGTGACTTCGCTGGTGATATGGATGGTGGAAAAAGCACTTCAGGATATGTGTAGGATATGTGTTTATGATGGGAGATGGTGCAGTAGCATGGAGCTCCAAAAAGCAGTTGATAGTCACTCTATCGACCACCGAGGCAGAGTACGTAGCAGCTAATGCTTGTGCATGTCAAAGCATATGGATGAAAGAAGTTCTAAATAACATTATAGAAGATCAATGTAAGTGTGTGACTGTTTTCTGTGATAACAGTTCATCCATCAAATTGTCAAAGAATCCGGTATTCCATGGGAGAACCAAACACATTAATGTGAGGTTTCATTTTATACGAGACTTGGTCAAGAATGAGGAAGTGGAGCTCAAGTACTGTGGAACCAAAGAACAGCTAGCAGATATCATGACCAAGCCTCCAAACTTGAAGCTTTTGTGAAACTTCGAAGACTTATGGGTGTGCAAGAAAGAAAGTAGTTAAACTAAGCACACGTGCTTAGTTTAGGGGAGGATATTAGATATTTCAGAATAAACCCACGTTTCTTTTTGGTCAAAGTTGTTTAGGAGTGGGCCTTTTTCTCTTGCTTATTTTTCGGTCTTTATTTGAATTAGCCTAGCTGAAGTAGACGTTGTGGTAGCTAGTTTTTCTCTGTTTCTGTTTTGCTGTAAGCTGTATTTAAGCAGCCCTTTGAGTTATCAATAAACATCGTTTTTGTTCATCAATTGTTTCTTGAATCTCTAACAATTAGTTATCTTTATATCAAATTTATCGACATTGTTTGCTTAATGGGGCAAACATGGGTTAGCCAATATCTTCATATGCATCAACTTTTACGCACAGAGACTCACTAATATATATAAAAAAGAGTTTTTTTCGGTTTGGTTTTTTATTGGGTGGTATGTATTAGAAACCGAAATCGTCATCCTAGTTCGGTTAATGAAAATTTTAGAAGCTACATAATCGGCCGTTTTCTTTCGGTTTCATTTTCTTGTCAGTAGTATCGATATTTGGTTTTGGTTACGATTCTCAAGTCTAATTTAACTGGAGATGGAGATGAAAACGAGAGATTTTGTTTGGATGTTTTTTATGTTTTGGGTAGATCGGGTTTTTCTAATTTCGGTTAATTCGCTTATAATAGCATCGTCCTTTCCTTCTTTTATAATAAATTTAATTGCATCATAATTTCCTTCTTTTATAATAAATTTAATAATCTTATATTTTTAAACCTTATGAATGTTTTTTAGAGTAAATTACAAATGGTGGTGTGACTTCGCTGGTGGTTTGAATATGATGGTGGCGGTGGATTGGTTTCATCAGGGTGGTGGTGTCAATGAGAGAGAGAGAGAGAGCATGCTGGAGAGCTAAAAAATATGTGTGCGCTTGTTTGATTAAATATTATATTTGTTTATACTTAAATATATATAAAGAAAGTCTTTACTTGTTTGATAACAAAGATAGTATTTGAATGACAAAAGTGCTTTCGTGTGCAAGGCGCATGAAAGATCTTATATTGAAAAATAAACATCGGTTAACATAAAGAATCAAATCTATAATGAGATGTAACTACATTGACTAATAATGTAATTAAAAACCGAAGGACGAAAAGTAAAATTTTAAGCAAACTAGACAAACAAAATTTGTAATTCTAAGAAATTATAAACCTCGTAATCTTTCTAACCTTCAATAAAAGAAATTATCTGTGTAAAAGATAGTATGATAAAATCATATATATATCATTAATAAAATCATTTTTAAATTTATATAATTCATGTAAATTATATAAGATATAAACCAAACAAAACCCGTATGAAAATAAGATGTGATTATTTAAAACCTTTTGTTAGTCTAAATTAACCATGTAATATATAACGTATGTAGATATATTAAAAATTTTAATTAACTAAATTACATATCTATTTTATATACAAAAGAAGATCCATATGTAGCAAGCAACCAAATATCAACATGAATAAAAGCACCAAGGCAACAATCCAGCCGTTGTTACTAGCGTGCTACGTGGCGTAGCGTTATTGGTTATGACCTGCCGTGGTCATAAAGAACACAGCTCCATCGCACACTAGACGTCAACGCGGTTGACTTTGACTTCTATTAACCACAAATAAAAAAGATTCATATGAAAATCATGAATAGTAGTGAACCTCGTCACAATAATTTATAATCGGAAAGAAAACTTATGGGTCTTTTCGTTCATACAATCTTTTTAAATAAATTAGAATTTGTGAAAGAAATCAAAATTTGGACTAACTGAAATTTGAAGGTACAAATATAAATGACATGATTGCTTTTTTTAATTTGTTATAAACTTGTGTATAAATCTTGCAACTTTATAATTGTTTTAGTCACACAATCGCGTCCATATGGTCAAACAATCAATATATTTTTCTTAACATAATATGAAAACAAAACCAAAAACAAAAAAATCAAATCGACAACCTCATCTCACAAAATCAATTACCTAAAACAAATACTTCAAGTAGATGATTGCCACGGTCAGTTTGAACATGAAATTGTAAAATAGATTTTAAGATAGATCATAGAAATTAAGATGGAGACCTGAATGAGAAGCATGTTTTGAACAAATAGGTAGTGGTGAAAATCTGTTTTTTAACGGAAAATTCAAACAGCCCAATAATCTACACATATATTTACGAGAACTTGAACTCTCAAATAAAAGAATAAATGCCAGGGGTAACTGGTAATAAAAACTTAATTCAATTTCACTTATGCATATATGTCCGCAAATATAAGTGGTAAAAAAACATTTTTCTATTCAAACGTCCCCAAATTTCTTTGACTTTTTTATAAAGCTGTAATAAAATATAACATTCTGTAGGATATTTTTTATAAAAGGATTTTCAAGATTTTGAGTTATTAAAATTTTTAATAAAAATTGTATGGTTGGTGAGAGAAAACTTTAGAGTTGTATGTGGCTTTAAATGACCTCACCGCCGACTTCATCCTCTCTCTTTCTCTCTCTCTTTATCTCTCTCTTCTTAGAGAGAGAAAGAGACTCATAAAATTCACCAGTCCAGCGTAAGACTTCTCAGAAGCTCTCATTAATCCCCTTTCCTTTTTCTTCTTCATTACCCACCAAGACTTGTTTTTTTCTAGAGAGAGAGAGAAGGCACAGATCTTTCAAGATTTCCACAAGACGATCATGGAGTTGATGTAAACAACATTTACAAAAAGTATTCAGGTTCTTCATCTCTATATGTATTAAATACAATCCAAATTTCAAGCTTCTTCTTCCAAGATTTCTAGTTCTTGAATCTTGATTTGATACTTTGTTTCAAAATTTTAGATCTTTGACCTATCATAAATCCAGGGTGTTCTTTTCTCACGAAACACCAATTTCTTACAATGTTCGGAGGTAAAACGATCATACCAATCAAATGTTTTTGTGCTTTCAACACTATTTTACTGATACCCAGTTCTTGATTTTAGTCTATATATGTTTCAAAATTTTGGATTTATGTCGAAAATGATTTTCCGAATCTTTCTGTCGATTTCTGTTATCAGTTCTTGATTTAATGGGTTTTGGATCATTTGACGAAAAGGGTAAGTACATAAATTGACGAAAAGGGTAAGAACAGAACATCTGATCCAACTTCCAGAAACGGGTTCTTGTTTTGTTATTATGATTGAATTCATGGTTCCAAGATTTTTCCCCTTTTCTCGGGTCAATGGAAGTCTTTACGCTGCGTTCTTGAGATTAAAAAAAGGCGAGAAAGAAGAGAAACATATTCTTTCCAAATCTGTCCATTAAAAAATAATAGCAAAAATCAGTGTAAAACCCAATTTTTTGCTTTCCTCCCAATTTTTTGTGAATAATTTCATGTTTTCAGGTTTTAGTTTTCTTATATTGTTCAATTTCTATAGAACAAACAGATATTTTGTAGTTGGTTTGTTTTTGTGTGGTGGATGGATATTTGACCTTTTGTACTTCTTTCAATATCTGTCTTGCTCCAACCAAACTCTACTTCATTAATATTGTGCTATTTATTACCATTTTCATTTTCATTAAAAAAATCGATTAGTAGTTGGTAATTTTTAGATCATGATCTTGATAAATCTCCATGATCGTAACTATTTTACCAGGAAAAGGTCAAACCTTTATTAATAAAACCCAGTTGAATTTACTTGACGTAGATTATCTTCTTTTTATAAGTTTTTCTACTATTTTTTTAATCAATTGGAGATTATTTGACAATTAAAGCTCAAATGATGGCTTTTTAAGGGTTTGTTAATCTGAAATATTTTGCTTAATTTAATTCAATAATGTTGTTCAAATAATTTCAGGGTTCCCAAAAAGTGACTGAATATTTCGTAATTATGAACTGCAAGATGAATACTAAACTCCGGTTAGTTCGATGCCCAAGATGCCGGAAAGTTCTGCCGGAGCCTCCAGGAGTTCCGGTGTACGAATGCGGAGGCTGTGGTGCAAAACTTCAAGGTTAACTTCTTATAACATATCTTCTTGAGTTTTTTTTCTTCTAATATTTTGTGTGTGTTTTTTTTCTTCTAATATTTTGTGTGTTTTGTTTGAATATTTTGATTGAATAATGCAGCAAAGAAGCGTGAAAACACTACAGCTGACACCACATCGCAGAGACTGGAAGATGATTCTTTGGGGAAACGGAAGATAGACCAAGTATTTGGTGATGAAGAAGCTGCCAGCAGCTCAAATCCTCAATCACGGGTTAATTCTATCAATGATCCAGATCGAAACAGTGACCATAATGATCTCCACAGCTCAAACAAAGATCAAGATGCAGCTAAGAAAGTGGAAAATGGTAACGTTGATGCATCATCAAGTGGAGCTCAAGAGTTTTCATCTGGAAGAAGAAAAATGAAGCAACTTTCTGATGATCAAGAACCTTACAGCAGCTTAAAACAACAATCACTGGTTAATTCTATCGAGGAACCAGATCGAAACGTTGATCATAATGATCCGCGTAGCTCAACCGAACTTTCGGGTCATGAGGATCCACAGTCATCGCCAGAAGCCACAGCTCATAACATAATGGATCAAGAACATGAAGATGAACAGGATGAAGATCAAGATCAAGATCAAGAAGGAGAAGAAGAAGATCAATATCGTTACCAAGATGAAACTAAGAAGCAAGATAATTTCACAGTAGATGCAACGTCGGTTGAACTTGAGCCTCAATTGGGCAAACAGAAAATTGAGCAGCTTACTGATCATCATGAAACAGGCTGTAGCTTGAATCAACAGTTGCTGGTTAATTCAATTAATGATCATAATGAACCTTCTAGCTCATCTGAGCTTTCATATGATCATGAGGATCCTCATGACAGAATCGATCATGATCATGATCACGATCAAGAATTCTTAAGCTGTAGAAACTACACCGAGTTTGAAGAGAGTAGTAGTGAATTTGAAGAAGCTAATACAAAAATCATCAGGGATTCTGATGGTGGCTCGAGCTTTAAGAGCCTGATTGCAGAGAAATTGCTTGATACAAGACAGAAAAAGGTGGCATATATCGAGGAAGAAGACATATTATCGGAAGATGGAAGTGCTGATTTGTCTCGTCATCCAAGATTCGAACGTGTCAGCTCGGTAGAGGGTTTGGAAAACTCACAATTTGGTGGCACGAATTACTACGGGTATGAGGGCAGTGTATCTTCTTTTGACGGAAACGACAATCGAAACCCTAGAAAGAATCGTATTGGTTCGATTGAGGATGAACATGTCGGTTCTGGAAACAGATATCGTTTCAATCGGCGTAAAGATGAGCACCGGTCAACGGATGTTCGATCATTTTACAATTCGAACGAGTTTCATGAAACTTCTAAACGTCGTGCACCTATGATCCCAGAAAACCCTAAATTGGAGAGAATAGAGCTGTTGAAAATGGTTCGGGAACTGCAGGATCAACTCCAAAGAACGAATATTTCGAATCCTCAACAAATTCCTTCATACTACAATCACGTTTTGAACAATCCGGGAAGATACGGCCAGAGAATGGCGTTTTCCGGTGAAGCAACGGCCGTGCATAGAAGACGAGACAGTAGCTCGTGCCACAATTATTGTCAACAAGACCGATTTTTCTCTGCCCAGCTTCCTAATCAACATGTCTGCTATAACGGGCAGCATAAGCAATACGTGGCGGGCACTTACTACAGCCCACGTTGCTCTGGCCAGTCGACCCCTAAACACTACTCAGAGTCCGAATTCTCTGCACATGAGCTCACGAAACCTAACCCTTCTCCAAAGAAGAAAAGATATGTCCGGCCAATTGCTGGTGGGTCACCGTGGATCACTTGTTACAGGTGCTCGGAGCTTCTTCAGCTGCCTCAAAGCTTTCTTGTTTTCAAGAAAAGATACCATAGTCTAAGATGTGGTGGCTGTATGAAGGTACTCAGCTTTACACTTACAAATGGAACTCATGTTAGTCGATATTACCCGGAGGAGACGATTGCTGCTCCTCCGTGCAGTGAGGTGGAAGACTATGATAAATCACAGGCCGAGCCGGTTTCGTGTTCGGATCGATCGTTTCAAAAGAGTTACTCAACAGAAACAGATAGAGTTGTTTCTAGTGAGCAGAGAAGAAAGGCAGCCATGTCTAGGGACCCATCGGGTTCTACCTGGGCGTCGTCCTCCAAGATGTCGGGCCGGAGAAAGACCACATCAGAAATAGAGGAGGCGGGGGCCGGGTCCGGGCCCAATGGTTCCCCGCTGCATTGGCTCATGGGATATGCTTCTCCGAGCAAGGTGATCCGGGGTTGATGGGAATCAGACATGGAGTGAAGTTTTGAAGATCGGTTTATTTATTTATGTAATGTACAGTTTACGTATATTTTATATGCTTCATATGATTTTGTTGGGTATTTTTTCTGTCAGAGATATTGATTATTGTTGTTGTTATTATATGAAATTGTGTATATTGTTGATTCTTGTAGCCGGGCAGATCGAGGTTGGTACATAAACAATGGTTTTATTGAATACAGGTGATGATCCGTATACAATAAAGTTCTCTAACACAACAACGTTATGTTGTATCAACTTGAATCACGTGTTGTTTATTGCATGTATCTGTTGTGTATAAACAAAATTTATTATGTACAAATTAGCTTCTGTTGAATATACTGCAATGTGTGTAAAATGTGGTATCAACTATGTACCCAGTCCATATGCAACCTATATCTATAGATGAATTTCTATTATGTTCATACTCCCGACTTTTTTACATTGAGGTCATTTTACGTGACTAAAATTATTCATACATCATTGGTGTTTCTAAAAAGTATATTTTAACAAACAACCTTTTATGTAAGGGCATATCATGGGCCACATATGTTGTTTAACTTGTAAGCTATCGGACAATTTGAGTCGGTTATAACTCAAGCCAAATCGAAATTGTTGATCTCGGTTGTAAGCTTTTCAAATCCGATGATTTCATGTTTTATCGGTTTCGGTTTTATCTACTTTGTATTATAAATTGTTTCAGTTAAGTTTATATACCGAATTCATTTCTTCTCAGCTCAGCATGCCCAATTGCTCGACTCAAATATGTTTTTGAGTTTATAAACCGAATATACTTGTGTTTATAACATGATATAAAACTACAAAAGTATTGCGGGATGGATTTGTATCGCTCGTAAAACATAAGAATAGAACATACATCTAAAGCATGGCCGAAATTTTTTGCTTCTCGGTCTAAATTATATTTCATGGCTCTGTCTCTATTGTGTTTATTGGAATCAAATCTCCTTCACAAGTATTGTTACACTATTCTAATCGAAAAACTTGCATAATCTTAGTTGCACTAATTGGCATAACGATTATGTTGAATCAATAAACAAACTCACCTTTTTTGCCTAGGCTTTTTAGACAGCCAGCTGGAGCAGACCTTTGTCTTTGAGCCTAGGGTTCCGGTCCCATGACTCAAAGTCTTTAAAAAAACACGTAGTAATTTATAAGTTGATACACAGGTAAGGTTTATCACCTTAGGAATATGATTCTGCACGGTACATTTACATTACACTATATGCTTCTCACAACAGTTCTCTGTAATTATATACTCCGAGTACATTGCTATATACAAATGATGAAATAAGAAAGCAGCATCAAAGCTCCTAGCACCAATTTGAACTGGCTAAGTTAATCACCGGCAGTTGCAGACTAGTAAATGTTTCGATTACTGGTTCTTCGATTTGGGGCAATTGTGATCCGCTGGTCCTGAAGCATGTTCATGTTGGGAGCTAGTAATCGAGTGTAGCGATCAAAATACAAAAGCTGTTTCATTAAGAGTGCAAACTCCCGAGGGAATCTTAATCCGTATGATTCACTAACACGTACCTATTGACATACATATAACCCACATACAAAGTTATGTAGTGCTAAAAAAATCAAATGCAATAAGTAGAAAAAGGGCACCGCCTGCCCTTTTGGTAAAAAAATACAACGAGCTGGAGTGAGGTATGGGGAAGGTAAGATGTAGACAGTCATACCTCTACCAATTGGTAAAAAATACAAGTTAAATCTAAATGTTTCAATATTATTCGCATTATAAGTCAACAATAAGATTAAGGACCATAGGGTAAAGTTCTAGGGAGAACAACTCTCTCTCGGAGTACACGGAAAACACTAGCAAAATCAAGAAAATTGACAAAAGGTAATTTTCTAATTTAAAAGAACATAAAAACAATATCACTTTTAAATTATTTTAACAATGGATACAAAAACTAGCTAAATATATTAGACGCATAGTGTTGATATGGTAGATGCACTATGCATCTAGCAGGTGCATCTAACTTTTGTAGCCACTAAATTAAGTTTTCAAGGGCACAAATATGTTTTCTCTAAAATAACTGATCTCGCTTGATCCTGCCTCAAGGACATGATCCTTTTATTTGTTTATATTAATGATACTAAGATGTTTCATGAAAAGTGGACTTACCACATCTAGAAACAGTGCATTCATCTGCCTCTCGTCAACTACTAAATTGGCTGATATAGCAGTTGCATTTGTGTTTGTTCGGGTGGCTGTTGCAACAACAAGTTCTGTATCCAAATCCTGAGAATCACAATATTGTTAATCTGCCATGGTTCCCTCGATAGAAAACATGTTAAAAAGGGAGAAAATTTGATAAATTGAAATAGGGCCATAAACAAAAGGATTCATACCTGTATAGATGAAAAGATTTTCTCCAAATCTTTAGCAAATGCTCTGGAATCCACATTTGTGTTTGTAGCACCCATTTCAATCAAGGCAGAGGCCATTGACTCATACTCTTCAGTTGCAATGGAACCCAAAAATACTTCCATAGCACCCCATGTTTTGGGTGATATCCGTCCCACAATTCCTGCAACTCAAAAATCCTGGTTCCGGTCAGTTGGTTAAAAGGTAGTAGCAGTTAACGTGTATTTAACTGTACTTTTTGAAAGTGATTATGTGATTTTGAATAGTCGGAATCAGATAATTCAACTGTAATAGAAGAGGATGTAGTAGATAATGTTTGGATATATTTTGTGGTTCAAGTTCAATACTTCTGACCATATGATAAATTAATACACAAAAAGAAAGAAAGAAACATTCTTGACCAAGAAAAAAAGACGGCTAATATGGGAGGAAAAGTCTCTCGACGCAGATTAAGAAAGGAATGCTTAAATAATTTTCTTTTCGGAGATGATTCTTCCACATAAGCTACAACACCCTTGAAGGCTTAAAGCTAATGTACAAGCTAGTGAAACATTCATTTTCCATGGATGAATCAATTTCATCCGTAGAAGAATCCCCACCCTTTTCTTTTACCTAATAAAAAACTGATTATCCAGAACTGTTTATTTTGACTGCTAAATAATCAACAGAAGCGAAATGAGTTTATCTAGACAGAAAATAACATATTGCTGAGAATTAAAAGATGGTTTAGAACTTGAATCTGAACTCCCCTAATCATATGCACCGATAAAGTCACGCAGAAGCTTAAGGGTAGCAAAGAAGCAAGATATGCAGTGTAAGAAATGGTGAAAGAGTACCTACCAAAATCAAGAAAACCGATACGACCATCACGTAATAGCCATAAGTTACCAGCATGTACATCTGCATGGAAAGTTTCACATGCCAGTAAACTACCAAACCTGCAGAAATTGACACAAAAAAGCTCTTTGAATTTAAAGACAAAGTAATTAAATTTATATAGCTGGATTCGAAAATAGTCCCTGGACTTTATTTTTGCATGATTTAATCCCTAGAGATAGAAATTAACAAAAAGTCATTGTAATAAAGTTTAGGGACTTAATCATGCAAAAAAGGCCACTTCTATTAAAATTTGAAAAGTCCAGGGATTTAGTCATGCAGATATGGACTCGTATGTTAATAACGATGTGCAGGGATGTTATCAATTATAATGAGTTTTACAAGTTTAAAGCTTTAATCATGCAAATACAAAGTACAGGGACTCATGTGCAAATCCAGCAAAAGTCTATGAGAGTTTTTCGACAACTGCCCTGTATTTTAATATCAGCATATGACAAGGAAGTGAAGTATGGATAAGAAAGAATGAGTTGATATTCTCTTAACCATACCATACATTAAGAGCCGTTATGAGACTCGTCTCTGGGTTTGAAACAAGAGAACTAATGGAGTCCAAGTCGGTAAGAGGAACTCCATAAAGTCTTTCCATTGTCAGAACTCGCTTCGTGCTGCATTCTGGATAAACTTTAGGAGCTGTGGCCTGCCTAGTAAGCCCCATTGATTCCAAGTATATTCTAAAGGACTCTATGTTTGCTGCCTCTTTCTTGAAGTCCACTTCTTCAAGCATTGATGCTCTTATGTCATTCACAATGGCAACCTAATAAAAGGATGCATGCATTACAATAAAATCTTTTAATTTTCAATCCATACATAACCATTTTTCCATGAAACCGAGACATCTTAAGTGAAAATAATAATATACTCAAGGATAGCATATCAAACACACAATGCAGCTAACAAAATTAATCATCTTTAAAAGGAATCATGTTAGCCTTTCCACATCATACCAGTGACGCACGGCTCAGTTCAGGGTTCAGGAACTCTACAATGCGAGCAACAACATAAATAAAGTTCAAATCTGCTACTAACACATCTTCGATTCCAGGTTTTAAGATTTTTATTACTACATCTGCTTGTGATCCTTTAAGCTTTGCTGCATGTACCTAGAAATCATGCATCCCAAAATGTTATGAAGGTTTTAAATATAGGATATTGCACTATTAAAAAACGGCGATATCAACCTGTGCTATTGAAGCTGAGGCAAGTGGTGTAGGATCAATATACTCATAGATACTATCTAGTGGGACTGCTAGTTCCTCGCGCAGAATACTCTTAATTTCATCAAAGGGAACAACTGGAGCTCTATCAAAACAATACTGAAATTCTTGCACATATTCTTGTGGAAACAACGTGGGCGCCGATGCTATGAACTGCAAAGTAAAATATAAAACATAATTTTTTTGTAAAAAAACTCATGAACATGAGTTATTTGCTATTATAAACTGCTCGTTGGATCAGTTATAGGTCAGTAAGAAACTCAGCAGCAGTAATCTAGCTCACCTGACCTAATTTGATATAGGTAGCCCCCAAACGTTCAAACAATTTCCGAAGGTAAAGGGGTGATAGCAATCCAAGCTGAAGCTGGGATGGAATTCCGCTAGGTGCATTTCTTGACTGCAATATATTGAAAATTAGTAGTAAAATTTACAAACAACAACAAATCATTTGGTCAGCAATTGTAGACCAAACTAGACAGTTTCTGCTGTGACATGACATGAAAGTCAAGGACAAATCATCAGTTGCAATAAGATAGGCTTGTGATACGAATCAAATTAGCAAACAAAAAGAGAAGATAAGAAAAAAAATTGGCTTTTGAGAGGTCAATTGGCTCTCCCACAGTGTACTTAAGATAGGTTAACCGTAAACCAACACTTGCAATGATATAAAAAACAACCAATCAATTTCTGCATGATAAAAAGTAAAACCCTAATGACATATTTATAATAAAAAGAAAAGGTTCCTTTCTTAATAAAGCTTTCATTCTTATTAACGTGTATCTAAAATAAAACTCTATCTACATCGTAAATGTATTACTGAATAATAAAAGATATATACTAACAATAATCTTATTGAAATAGCTGAGGCGAATCAGCTTGCAGAAAATGAAAGAATGGTGTGCTCCCGAAGAATATCATATATAAGCTTTCATTTGGTAGGAGATAAAAATGAGATATGCCATTACAAATGTGGAATACTTTTATATGATTATTGCTATGAATGATAACTGTGTATACCTGCGATAATTCTGCTAGCCACTCGCCACCAACACCGATTACTGCTTGAATGCCTTGGGCCAGTCTTAAGGCTCCACGAGGACCAGTATTAATAGATGTCTGGACAATATCCTCCACAAGTTTTGGCAAGTTCTCCACACTGTCTGCAAATGCAATGCAGATGTATAACATAACTTACAAAAAGATGGGAAACAAAAAAAGTTACATAATATCCTTGTTTCTAGTGTTGTGGATGTGGCAACTATAATAGCCGCAACTGAAGTACCTTGAAAACGAGAAGTAAAAAGATCTTGTGACCGTGCTGATTGTGACTCCGAATATCTTGCATAAAGCCTCAACCTGTTAGCGCCATACTCAAGCTTCTTTGAGCCAATAAATATGCCTGTAACAGGCAGCTGAGAGTGAAAGGTAAACAGCAAAGTTTCAAGTTTCAACCTTAAAAACTCATTCTATTCTGTCTTGTTGAACTAAGATATATCTTCCTCCCAATTGGTCCAATTTCAGGCGAAGGAAGTTTAAATATTATAATCGATTCAAGAAATAGAATATTCTTCTTCCCAGTATTAACTACTACTTAGATAGTGATTTTTATGGATATATGTAAATACCTACAATATAACTAAAACAAATAAAAAACTTATGATGTGAAGCAAATCCAGCATCTTTATGAACTTGTTAAGTCATATCCCTTTGCCTTGCAGACTCATAAAGAAGCGTAAATTAGAGACAATAATGAAATATAGATTATTGACATGACTCTCTAATTTCTTTCACAACATCCTAAAGGGAATGTTTCATTCTCAGTAAGGCAAATGAATCTTTATCAAGTTGAGATTTGTGTGTGTGTGTGAAAGGTATCAAGTTGAGAGTATAACTGAACAATCAACCCGTTAGAGTGAGAAATATGGTTGATAGAGTTAAACATGTGTAGAGATATGAGTTTCTAAAATCTTTGACAACACACTGCTTATAATGATGTTATTAGTGAAGGTAGCAAGATAGTGAGGGGTCGGTTGGTGTGACCAACAAACACTCTTTTGTCCTAAGATTAACCGACATGATCGTGGAAATTGCCACATCCTCATTCTGGAAACTGAGAAACAATCATTGTGAAAATTCATGCAAGCAATTTCTACTGAGAAATTAGTCTCGCGAAGAGAAGTTTGAAACTCAATTACTGAAAATTAAAGTTAAGCTACCTCAAATTACATGTAACATACCACAAACTTAGCTAAGTAACTACAGCATCAAGTACCAACTACCAACAACGATTGTAACAGGAATTGAGCACATAACCGCTCTAAAAACTGGTGCAAAAAGTTTGTAATGTGGAATCACAGAAGTTATAAACGTGTTTAACGATAATTAGAGGCAAACGACCCCAAGTCACGCAAGTAATAGTGTAATACCGACACGAATTCAATTATGAAATCACAAAGTTGCGAATTTAAGCAATATATAACGTGTACCTGTGATTGGTGAGGGAAAAGAGGGACGCATCGGCCATGGACAAAGCCTCTGAAAACTGAAACAGACGCCATGTATCCAATCCGCCACTTGAGTTAGTCCTCAGATTTCACTATGCGATTGTGTGAATTTCAATTGCTCCTCCGGTTGTGGTCGCGGCAAAGTGCCTTAACGGCGATACGATTCGTGCATCGAAAAGAGATTGGGGAAATATTTGATACCGTCAAAATAGTCGTAGATAGTTTGCGAAAACCATTAGACCACGTTTCATCATCTTACTGGTGTCCGTGTGAACTGTTTTTATTTTCACATAATAATTACCAAAATATGCAATAATTATACAAATACCAAAGGAGCCTACCGGATCATACCCGCTAGTCATTCCTAATTACAAACTAAATACACTCTGTGTTGAGAGATGAAGAAAATATTATGTTCTTTAATTTGTATTCCTTTATTATACTTAATAAGAATCAACATTCACACAATTCATGATCTTCTATATCATAATTGGCTCTACATACGTCTATAACTCTGTAAATATTCTTTTGTTTATGTTGACCTACAGTGAAGTTAACCCATATCTTCACAAGAACCAACTCAACTTTTTCTTTAGTGGTTGAAGGGTTGTCATGAGAGTTCTCATTATAATTGTCTACCATAGCTCTTAAATATTTTTGACATGCAATAATGGCTGTGGCATGATGTGGTATGAACCCTTAATACTAGCCTTTAGAGTATTTGTTGATAGTGCATTGGCACTAAAGCTTCAAAGTTGTCGGTCTAAAGTATAGATAGTATAACTGAAAGTTGAAATAAGAAGTAAAGATAAAACAATTTGCAAATGGAGCAATTCATTGTAAAGATGGGAAATTGAAGTTTAGTTAAAAACTAACACACGCCACTTTTCTTTGGGACTCGACAACCTCCTTTCTCCCACTATCATCAATCACTTCAAGACAACCGCAATAATGTACAATAATTTTTAACAATTTATTTATTCTCAACATATTTGTAACCATCTTCACCAATGTTCCATCTATAGTTACGAGCAGATAAAACAGGTATTCAATTGCATGTTTTTTTTAAATAAAAAATATGTACCCAATTTAATTGCACGTGCACACACGCACACGAATCCTCTATCCCAGAAAAAACTAAGCATATAGACATACAACACACCTCATTTTATCCACGTGCTTTGTGAAATTTAGCTAGGAATTTAACAATGCTTTTTCTCCTTTGACATCAAATATATGTTCTCATAGGTACCCGATAAAAATCAAACGATCATGTATTTAACCAAACCCAAACAATGAAGATGAGTTGTATAAGCATTGTTATACCTCAATCAGATTGGAGCCTCGCAAAGAAACAACTTGCATAATGCTTTTGCCCGCGTTAAGAGTTACCTCTTATCATTAACCGCTATTTTCATATCTACCTTCCACCTTTTGTAAACATTTTTTACTTTAATCTCGCTCAGAGGGTATCAAACTCTATATACACAAAAATAAGCATAGTTAAATTTTCATCTAAGTGATAGAATCAATTTAAAACCAAATTTATCTTAACACGTTAAGTTCTACTAACTCATACCTTTAAACTAGTTGATAAGATTTGCCATAATGCAAATCAAGCTGCATAATGTAAAGTTAATATTCGACGGGTATGAACTTAGCACAAAGTTGAATTTCTATATTTCACACTCTAACCAACCCAATATTAAATGCAAAATACACATGTCAGAATAAAGCCCCACACAATAAGAAAAATAAAATAGCAAAGCTGATAGCTACAATCACAAATACACCACCATAAATCCAGCTTTTAGGATAATAATACCAAATTGTAATGCTCTAATTAAGGTTATTATCAAACATGAAACAATCAAAGATTAAAGGTATTTCTCAATGAATAAATAAAACTTGAAAGATGGCTTTTGAAGGTCGCGGAAGCCGCTGGTATAGGATGGTTGCGAAAGTTAAGGTAGACAGATATATCAAATAAATGGACGAATGTCAAGGAAGTTATCGGTCGTTCGAAGAAAAGTAGTTTGAAGAGGAAAGAGGCACATGTTATGCTAAATAGTATTTTATAAACTTCCACTCATCAACAAACATAAGTTATTACAATATATTTAATTGAAAAAATCAATAGTCTTTTAATTTGTTGTTTTTATGACTGGTATTTCGCTAAGAGCATCATGTTGTCATATCTCGTTATGCCAGAATCATACCCTTATTGCACAACACTTGCATTGACCACACTAATCAAAATTCAATAAAGAAACAAGAAATTATAGAGAAAATTGACCACACGACTTTAGCGGTTGTGATCCTAACCGCACCCATAATGAACCATGACATGATGGTTTGCTCACCACTCCTACCTCGGCGTAGTGGTCATGACTCTTGCCATATTTGTAACACCAGTTTTCACGAGCTTAAAATTAGCGACAATTTAAATTTTTTAATCAAAAGCTTACAGCGGAATAAACAACGTTTACAAAAGATTAGTAAGGTTCATCTGACTCGGTTATTTATTTTCATCAAAAGAACATGCGAAGTTCACATCTAGCAGGTGTTACCAACTAGCGACAACCGACCACCAAATTACATATATAACAACCAGTGTTCCCAAAATATATTTACAACGACAACCATCAAGTTCCCGCCTCACAAGGCCAACTACCCAGTACCTGCAAAAAGGGAAATCCTGCACCGTTAGCTACACTAGCTAGTTGTAACACCCTGTAAATGGACCTAGCTGTGTGGTGTGCAGCCCGCGTACGGGTATTTTTAAGATGATTAAAAGCTTTCACACTGGTGTTTTAAATTTATAAAACGGAATTACGAAATAAGTATTACACATGACTCAGGTAAGTATGACCTGGTCAGTAGTAGTATAGATAGGGTAAGACCGAGTATCGTTCCACAGGGACAGAAACTACCAATATTCTACCATCATCGTTGTTTGATCAGAAAGATACTTTGGAGAGTTGGAAAAGATAAAGAAACTAAAATACATAAAGATAAATATAATACAGGGATATAACGGATTAACATCATAAGGATAAATATTCACTTAGGTTTCTGATTCATCCGAACCAGTCATAGCAATATAATAATATAAAGACTTGACATACATGTAATTTTAAGCACGGAGCATGCTGTTCTCTCTAATACTCACAAGTCATATTATCATGTAAATCATCACTCGAGTTATGAAGACTCAGATTTACAATAAAAAATAACATGTAAGCATAGAATCAAAAGACAATCACAGATCCACTTAACCATGTTTAAATCCAGCTACAAACCATACACTCATGGTCAAATGATATGATTCACAGCTTTTAAAACATAAGAAAGGTGTTAAAGTGTTTTAACATTAGTTAGAAGAAAGCTGAACTGAAATAAAGGTGCATATGGCCACATGTCAAGGACATGTGATCGCATGGGTACATGCGATCGCATGGAGACACCATGCGATCGCATGACCTCTTTTTACAGCAGAAATCATTTTATGCACCAAGGATTGAGTACGTACAACCTGAACTGTCATTCAAGGTTATAAGCAGATAGAAATGAGCACTATGAATTCATGAACCTAACAAGACTCAAACCGTGTGTGTTGGATTTAAGATCGAGCCTTACATTTTTTTCTTCAGATATCATCGTGTTAAGTACTATTTCTAATACTTAACACATGTAAAGCATGAACATGTAAGCATGCACATAGAATCGTAGAGTTCTGATTCTTAATGACATTTGGAGTTCATTTCAACCTTAACATGCTCAAGAACACCTTTTCAATTCTTTTTATTCTTTTGTAGTAGTTGTGATCAAATAATATACTTAAGTACTTGAAACTTTCGTTAAGATGTTAAGCATGTGTAAAACCACAATATGATGAATATGACCAACTTGTTATGACCTGGAAATAATCAAAGACAAGTCCCAAAAATGTTTTTCTAATGACAACCTTGCTTGTTACACTATTTATAGTGATAACTACACAAGATCTTGAGATTAAACCATCATCTTTGAATATGCATGGAATGTAACCTTTATGTTTTCACATATAAGATTACCAAAACATGAACATGAACATATTTAACATAAGAACATGATTAAACACATTTATATCAATGATCAAAACATACTTTTTATATCAAGTAATCAAGAAAAGATTATATTGCCATAACTTGGCCAATAATCGTCTTGGCCTAAGTGAAATAAGTTAAACTTCATCAAGTACAACAATATCTGGAATACATGATACATGATTAAGCACAGAAGATAGAATGATTATACCAAGTAACCCCAAGATTATGTGCACTTTTGAAGCTTCCAAGTGTTGTTCCAAGCTCCTAGCAAGCTCTCCTCCTTAGGTATCACCATGGAATGGTGTTTGAAGTGTTTAGAGGTTTAGGAGAGTGTTTGTAGGGTGAGAAATCCGGAGCCAAGGCTGGGGAAAACTCAGTCAAGCCTGGAGAAGCTCCGGCAGAGCCTAGGAGTCTCGCAGAGCCCCGTTTGGAAGTCTCTGGGTGAGAAAACATCGAGGGAAACCCGAAGGCACCCTCCAATGTGCTCTCCCGAAGTATGAGGCTTGGCCTGCTATTTATAGGCGTGAAAACGTATTTACGCGCTGCGTATTGATCCATTTCCGCGCCGCGTAAAGATGCCTGACAAGATTCCCTTGCAACTTGTTCTGACAAAACGGTTAGCCGAAGTTTCGATTGATTTTGGTGGGCGGGGTCCCTTGCGGTTGCAAGAGATTCCTTGCGGCCGTAAGGCCCTGTTTTTAACAAAGCTTCGTTTTTTTGCTTGATAATCGCGGGATTTGTCCATATTTCTTATGTTAAGCTCTTTTAGACCTGCATGGTGAATTATTAACATATTAGATCATTAAATGGACATATTACCATGGAAATGGGTTAAGAATGGGGGTGTTTGGGTATATAAAACATGTATAAAAACGCAAATATCACTGTGTAGTGTTGTACCATGTGCTTTGGTACTTGTACAGTGACTTTAAGTGAATTTAATTTAAGTGTTATGTGTGACTAACGTGTCTTGTGTTGATTAATGTGATTACGTGAAATGTGTTAAACGTGTCTAAAAGTGATGTCGTGTTATACGGTTTCGCGTAATGATTTCGTAAATATCCCCGTTGGTTAAAATGGGATGGCGTGTGTCAAGTTGTAAGTTGAAAAGGGGGAACAAAATACCTCTTAGTCTAAATTATCCACCAAAGGCTGTGAAGTTGTAATTGACTCTCTTATGAGTCAAACAAGAACACAAACATACGTACATGTTCAAGATTACACACACACACACACACACACCTTTTGCTCTCATAGTTTTGAAAGAAATCAAGGCCCAATCTGTTGCAAGGAGTTTCTAAAGCTGATCCAAGTGTTAATCTGCTGTCCTTTTCTGATTTGTAAGTGATTCTTCTTCAAGAACCCTAGCTTTTGGTGTTATGAAGAAGATGACCATTTTGATGGTCTATCTTGAGCTTTATGTGTAGTTTTTGAGTTTAAGTGTATTTATATGTGTCAAAGGATGTTAAGTAACATGTACAAACGGTTGGAAATGGTTTCAATCGAGTTTTTGGTGTCAAAATCGCGTATTACAGCAACTGTGCGAAACAGGGACGAAGACCTGCTGTGCAGGTACTTCCTACGGGCGTAGGACATTGTCCCTACGGCCGTAGGCAGGGTTTCTACGGCCGTAGGATGTGTTTTTGTGTGAATTACCGTCTACGGACGATGAGTCAAGGTCTACGGGCATAGGTACGTAACCTACGGTCGTAGGTCACCAAAGAATAGCTCCTGTGGGCGTAGGAATAGGTTGTTGCGGCCGTAGAGCATGATTCATTGGAAAGAAACTCTGCGGGCGTAGGGAATTATCCCTACGGCCGTAGGGAGGGTTTAATATGTGTTCTACGGCCGTAGGACATGTCCTATGCGGCCGTAGGAGACTGTTATGTGCTGACAACTTGTGTAACTTGTGTTTTAACCTATGTGTGCTATGTGTTAGTGATAACCAAGCCTGAACCTAATGTGTTAGGTGAATCAGACGACTCTGAGGATTCTTGGGATTCCCAATTTCATTTCTGCCTTATGTGATATCGAGGTGAGTACCGGTTCCCCATGAGACTCAGTAAGTAGGGCTATTATGTGTCTGTGATATGGGTCATGTGTATGTATGTGAACGCGCGAGGTATGATGTGATATAGCGATACAGTGAGATAGTGATACAGTGATATAGTGTTATAAGTGATACTATGTGATACAAATTGTGATATGTGATACGCATCCGTACTATGGACCCTATGGGTCAAACGTGTTTATGATTCCTGTCCGGACAGACGCAGGGGTTGAGGTCAGTTTGCTAACGCGGTTGGATCCTTGAGTGTTTTTCGGGATCAATGGTACTCGACGGTAAATTCCGGGTCTATGGGATTCGATGGCCAATTCCGGATCCCAGAGGGTTCTGCAGGCCGCCGTTCCTCGACATACAGTGAGGATCTTGGTCTATGGTCAGATCCAAAAGGAGTCCTAGTGGCTCAAACGTGATGGTGGGCTGCTCTTCGCTCCCCCACCGATGCGGTTGGTTGTGACTGATTCCCCAGCTTGGATCGTTGAGCCAGGCTAGCTACCTCGCAAGATAAGATCCCGCTGACATGTCGGCACACCACTACGTGATAGCTTAGCATTGTGTGCCATATTGTGACGTGATAACATGCTTATTGGTGCTTATGTGATACCTGTACTCACTAGCTAGTGTAGCTAATGTTTCGTGATGTTTCCCTTTTCGCAGGTTAGTGATCAGATGGCCTGGCGAGGCGGGTTGCTTTGGGTAGTGTTGTTATGTACATATCTTTTGGAACACTTGTAGTTAACTCTGATACTTGTGACGATGGTCGGTGCGTAGTGGTAACACTGGCTTGATTTTTGGGACTTGGCTTAATTTGTGGTTATTAATCGCCAAGTCGGTAAATTATGTTTAATATGTAAACAGTGGTTTGTTCCGCTGCAAACCTTTTGTGTAAGTAAAGTTTTAATTTACTCTAATTTTAAGTTTGTGAAACCCGGTGTTACACTAGTGAGTACAGATTTACACATAAGTACCAATAAGCAGGTTATCACAACACAAGAACAGCACACAAGGCTATCCTATCACAACGCGGCGTGCCAACGTGTCAGTAAGAGTCACATATCGCAGGGTGGGAAACCCCGCTCAACAACTCTAACTGGGGGTATCAGCTACAACCAACCGCACTGGTGGGGGAGCGAAGAGCAGTCCACCCAGCGCGTTCGTGCCAACTCGGATCTTGATCGTAAGCCAAGATCCCAACTTACGCTAAGGAACGACGGTCCTGCAGAACCTGAGACACGACGTGCACCACCAAGCCACCGTTGACCCCGAATTATCCATCTCAAGGGATCTAGCCTTGCGGCTGACCTTAACCATGCCAGCTTCTGTCCGGACAAATACATCAAGCAACAACTTATTCATATCGGGTCCAACACTACGCATGCGATTTACAATAAGCGAGTAAAGCAACTTAACATGGCATAACACATGGCAACATAGGATATCGTACCTCATATACGCACGTGAACAACGTTAACAACATATCATACCTCATATACGCACGTGTACAATATCAATGACATATTTCAACTAACCACAGACAACTCTACTTACTGAGCCTCATGGGAAAACCGGTACTTACCTCGAGATTACAGGAGGCAGAAATGAAATCGGGAATCCCAAGAACACACAAAGTCATCCGAATCACCTAACACATCATGTGTAGGTTCAGTCAATAACTAAATGTACATTCATTGGTTCTATCTAAGCGTGCAACAAACAACAAGCAACAAGTAACCTGGAATAGCTTTTACGGCCGCAGAGGACGTGTCCTACGGCCGCAGAGGACGTGTCCTACGGCCGCAGAGGACGTGTCCTACGGCCGCAAGACACCTTCCGGACACCCCTTACGGCCGCAGGAATGTATCCTACGCCCGCAAGGGTTCCTCCCCAAGAAACCATACCCTACGGCCGTAGGGACCATACCCAACGCTCGCAGGAGTGATTCTTTGGGTGCCAACGGCCGTAGGTTATGTACCCACGCCCGTAGGCTTCTTTCCTTCACTCGTAGGTGGTAAACCTCATAAAATACATAAAATACCCTCCTACGGCCGCAGAAACCTTTTCCTACGGCCACATAAGGCTTAAATTCAATAATCCTAAAAAACACCTTCCTACGGCCGAAGGAACATTTTACTACGGCCGCAGGAACTTCGACGGCCGCAGAAATAAAAACGGCCCCTACGGCCGCAGGAACTTTCCCCTATGGCCGCAAGAAGGTCCTGCACAGTAAACTTCGTCCTGTTCAGCCATCAGACCTGCAACTCGCGTTTTTGACACCCAAATCGACTTAAATTCATTTTCAACTGTTCCTACATGTTCAACAACACTTCTACAATATTACCTACATATTTCTTAACTTATACAACAATTATTTCTCAATTTAACCCTTCAATTGGGTGTTTTCTCTCAAGAACACAAAACCAAACTTCTATAGAGAAATACTTACAAAATCAGTTGAGCAACCACCACAAGAACAACTTATAGATTCAAATTTAACTTGCAAATCTTCAACTCTTAACCTCTCCTTTAAGAATCCAAGCTTGAGAGTGTTTGTGTGTGTTTACGTGACTTTGTATGTGTGTAGTATGTGTTTTGTGTTCTGCAGAAGGATAAGGAGAAGCTACAAGCCGACATAAGTGGGTTTAATACCCCACGAGGGTATTTTGTTCTCCTATTCAACTTAAAACACAACTAAGGTTTACCCGTTTCAACTAACGGAGATATTTTTGGAACCATTATCTAAAACCGTTCAACAATTTACCAACTTGGTCAACTTACGACACTTTTCATATTACCACATTTTTATCCCCAATTAACACCAATTAACACATAAAACACCATTTAGCAACAAGACACCAATTAAAGTCAACGTACAAGTCAACAAACACAAGGTACAACTACTTACTACTAGGCCCTATTTTAGGATGTTACAATATTCATATCCTACTCCATATACTCTAAATGCCAATGAACCAACAAATTAAACATATATCTTGGAACAAACAAAAGTATTGTAAATAAGTAGATGATAAAATGTTCCGGATGCATATACAATGAAGATGTTGGTGAAGGCAATAGGCAAAGAGCGTGTGTGGGCTTTTGTAAGACGACCAAGAAAAAAAGGGTTAAGTTTTAGTGAATATAGACTTGAGTTAAGCAAAGTAGCAAATGTTACGAATGATGAAAGTGTTATTTATCAATATCATGGATTAAAAATCCTATTTTTGATATAATGAAGATGATGTGAATTTCTTTTGGTTTGCAAGAAGAAGAAAAAAAATAACAGATTGTGCACCCATGTTGGTAGTCCAGCGGTTAATAACATAAAATCTATAGTCAAAGTCAAAGATTCATACACATGTCTTTTACCCATATTCCATAATTTACACAACTTATAATTGTTTATGGTGATTACATTGATGGCTGGATAAACGAAGATGACATTAATTTTTTTATCTATTGTAAGGAAAAAAAGTTGAAGGAATAGCACGCCCTCGTAGTGGTAGTTTAGGGGTTGGAAACATATAATAAATAGTCGAAGTTTTTTCCCACATCCTAACTCGCTTGTCCCTTAAAATCTGGCTCACTCACGTCCTTTGGACAACCCCTTACTCAACTTATCGAATCCATGGACTAAATTAGGAACCCCATACGGTGGGTTACATAAAAGATGACTTATATGAAATATATGTTGCAATACAACCATCATTGTGAAACGATAAAATTTAACATGATTGAAGCTAGATTAAAAACATCAATCTAACATCTGTCTCACATCGGTTGTAGAGGATAACGAAACATGCCTTATAAGGGTGTTGATATCTCTCATAGCATGAAAGCCTTTTGGGTGGAGTGTTCCATTCCAAAAACAAAACCGTGAGCTAATGGCGGCGAAGCGGATAATATTGTGTTACGGGGTTAGGGCTGTTACCATTGGTATCAGACCCAGGCCCTGGACTGATGATGGAGAAAATTTATGAGAAATGATAGAGAAAAACAGGAAGACAAAGACATAAACAAGAACTACAATGACAGGAAGACAAGAACTACAAAAACCTAGTACAAACAACACCCCATTCGTGCTCCTCACCCGAGGATCACTCACTCCTCTTAGAAGGCTAGCCCGGGCAGGAGCTACAAAAGGCATGGGAGGCCCCCCATCACAGCAAAACTCACAATTGTAGTCTTGGAGGAGCCAATATCCTATAAGCAAGTTGACTTAAGACAAACCGTCTTTTGTCAATTGGAATACAGGACCCTACTTTATGTCATATGAAAATGTGGTTTATGCATCTTATATGACCGATAAGAGGCTCCAAGCATAACATTGTTATAACTGTGAGCAACAAGGACGTTGTGTCCAAAGGGGGGAGAATTTGTAACATCTGTCTCACATCGGTTGGAGAGGGAAACGAAACATATCTTATAAGGGTGTGTATGCCTCTCATAGCATGAAACCTTTTAGGTGAAGTGTTCTATACAAAAAAAAAAAAAAAACGTGAGGCAGTGAGGCAAAGTGGACAATATTGTGCTACGAGGTTGGGGATGTTACAATCAAGATACGTGCCAACTAGTTCAAACTATATACATTGAAATTTATACAAGCAAAATGTCCGTCAAATGTTTAAATTTTAAAGTGAAAGTTGAAACGAATCAAAACTTAGAGCAAATCGATTACTATAAAATCAGCAAAACTAAAAATCAAGATGAACAACCAACTATAGATGAATTGCATAGAACTCAGAAACTATAACTTGAAAATCAAGATAAACAACTAGAAATGGATTTCTACATTAGGATGAAAATGGATAAAATCAAGAAGAAGTAAACTTGTTGACTCGAAATAAAGTGATGTGGGTAAACTCAATCGAGTAGTCTAACGACCAAATAAAGCTGCAACTGCGAATGAGATCCGAATCAGTATGAAGCATCTTTGGTGGAACCTTAACATATATGGAGGCCGGTTGTTTAAATGGAAAAGTCCTAAGTTATTTGATTTTTTTAACATATATATTTACGATATTTTCCTTTGAACTGTTTGGTTTTTAAAATTTTAACAATCCAAACAAAACCAAAATCGGTTTTTAAAATTTAACAAACCAAAAGGTCCAAAACCGTAAATATATCGATTCGCTTTAGTTCGGTTTCAATTTTGAGATTTTTTCTCATCTCTCTAATTTTTTCCCGATTTCGTGTTAAAATTCAGTTCCAAAATAAAACCACCGGTGCATGTTCGGGCAACCCGGCGACAGTCCTCACCCGGCTTTGTTCGTAGTGGCTCTCCGGCACGGTTGCACCGCCACCGCCCACGCAAACCTATCAAATTGGCAGACCAAAATTCATCTACCTTATCAGAACCGGCATCCGAGAGCTTTCTTGATTCCTCGATTCTCTGCAAAGTCTCCAGTTTTTGTTTGCTGACACATAATCCATGTACGCTTCCTTACACTCTCACAGTCTTGAACAGACGTAAATTCATATTATGTTTAATGTAGACAACTTATTTACAAGCTAGGTTGTTAAACCTCGACCTTAAAGGTGCATGGTTTTTCCACGACAACGTTGAAGTAAAATGCTACAAAGATCAAAGTTTACATATTTCTTTCCTTTTTTTAATGGCAATCATATAATTAGGTTTTCAAAAAAAAGTCATATGAAGTTATGATGAGGTCAATCGAGAAATGTTTGACTTTCACCGGCTTGCTTATTAATGTTTTCCCTAATTCGGATATTATTGTTGTAGTTTTCTAAATTCAGAGTTAAAGTTAGGAGCTCAACTCTTTAGAAAGTCTTTGTACCAAGTTCAACTAAAACGCACCTGGAGCTTGGGGTTTTTCCTAAAAAGTTAAAAGTTTTTCTCAATCAGATGCCTTTTTGAAAGTAATGTATCATCTGTAATGGGTAGAAGAAAGCAAATTCGGCCTCGAAGGGCCGGAGGCGTTGTTGACAGTAGTGGTGTTTCTAAAGAGGAACCTAGCAATCCAGAAAATGAATTTTCTGGTGAGGAGAAGCCATTTTACATTGAAGTTGATAGGGATAATTGGGTTTCAGAAGAGCATTATGACATTTCAGAAGTGCTTTTAACGAATTTGAATGTTGGCGGAGAGTTTCAAGTAAAAAAACACGAGGAGCAACATTATTGGAATGACGAGAAGCATAACTTAAGGTTCCGATTGAGGAATGTAAATGATTTAATTGGCCGAATGAAAATAGGTGTAGCTCATTGGCCTGCCATATCTGCTGCTGATATCTATCTGGAATTCATTGAGAAGAAAAAATTACTGGACATAGATGCACATGTGATGATATCCGGGAGCTTTGATGGGCCTAATGAAGGTATTTCAGGGCTTGTTCACTTGGTCAGTTTGAAGTATCTGACTTTGAGGCCTATTATGGGGATCACCTTTTCTGGGAGCTCGTCATCTATTAGATTAAGAGTAGAGATACAGAAGTCTGCCTTCGAGGCTAGTGGGTCACTTTTTGAGAATACAAGATCATTATGGAAAAAAAGTATGATGAATGTCATGGCTTGGTTACGTCCTGAAGTAATGACATCAGAAGCTAGATATGGATATAAGATGCATGAAGACATGGAAATTGGACTAGACCCAGTTGAAGAACCCACTAAACGAGCTAGGTTCGATGTTTCTGGTTTCTATGAAGCAATAAAACCCTCAAAGTGAGTGTGGAAACTGGAAAGTGTAGATATTAGACAAAGTGTTTAAGTTCTTTCCATTTAACACATTAGGCAATGCTATATAATGTTTGTTTGGCTTGTACTTATGATTGTAGGGATAGCCAGATGCTAACTATTGACATGCCTGACTTGCTTCCTGAGCTTCGACCATATCAGAGGCGTGCAGTTTTCTGGATGGTTCAACGAGAGAAAGGAGCTTTGAGACACCTGGCAGGAAGCGAGTCTAGTCAGCAATTTGTTTCACCCCTATGCACACCAGTGGATTTGGTTGATTCCTGCTATAGAATTTATTACAATTCATTTAGGTACGAACTCTGATGCTCCTGAATTAATTTTATGTTGAATCTTCATCAACATTGTTTTGTAATAAAAAAACCAGTGGGTTTATACTTTATACCACCGGTTGGATAGCCTCTTTTGAGTTTCGGTTCTTGCATTTGCGTACCCTAGTGACTTCTTGTGATGGAACCATTTCTCTCGGACCATATTTTTGGATTAAATGTGGGTTTAACTTATCATCATGCTTTTCTTACTGTCATTGTTATCTAACCTGGTACTTATCCACATTCTTAACTTATGCCAACTTTTTGGCATTCAGTGTGTGCATATGCATCTCTCTTGTCATGTATGAATGATGATGGAATGCTTTTCTATTACTTTAAGTGACAAGTTTAGTTGCATATGTCGGAAAGGACAACAAATTGGTTTCCCTAAGATGTGAACTGGAGATTGCCTGTCAGAAGAACAAGTTTGTGCTAGACTGTTAGTTTAACCAAATTGAACAGAACTAAAAGTAATGCTAAAAGGGTCTTTAAATAATAGTCATCTGATTGGGTGTCTTACAACAAAAAGACAAAAGGAATACTATTCTCTGATATGAAAGGAACAAGTTCTATTTCTTCACATCATCAGTAAATTTCAGTAAAAGGCACCGGAACAAACACTGAATGTATGTACAATTACAAGACAACTGAATTGAATATGAAAATCTGGAAGAATAGAACAAAGACAAAAAAGAGGCCCAAGCTCTAGCATAAATTAGATAAAAGATGCAGAGATCAATTATTCATTATATCTATGCCAAATATTCGGTTACGGATATGCAAACATTCATCTGTTCCTGAGATTTGCTATTATATATATATATATATATATATATAAAATATATATATAAAACAATCATATGCAACAACGGACTTAAGGTAGCAACAGAGGTGAGGCAAGAAAATTGAAGAATTAAGTCAGGCTAGAGATTTTTCTGACATTAATCTTTATCAACTTCTTGTTGTTTTCTCACTAAATGAGTAAATTGCTTTGTCTAAAGTGTAGATTCTCTCTTCACCACTAACAAAAAAAAAGCTTTATCTATGAAAATTTCCCCCCTCATTTTCTATTTCTGTGTCCCAGCGGAAGTGTTTCATTAAACCCCGAGAAATGTTCAACGCACGTTGTTGGTGGCATTCTTGCAGGTTAGTCCTCCATTATGTTACTGACTTAAACGTGTATATTCTTAAAAAAACAAGTATCCTTTCCCTTTTTTACAAATTATTTTTAAGCAGGTATTTGTTCTGTTAGCAATTGTCCAACCACAGTTTGTTGTGAAGGTGTCACTTTCCCTCCTCATATTTAAATAAGTGTTTATAGGAGCGGAGTAAAGATGGATTTGAATGTCAATCCGAGGCGTAGGAGCAACATTTGAATTTGTCAAAGAGTTAGGATGCTCCTAAACATGAGTAAGATTTTTATATTTCTAATATTTCATGTTTTAACCACAGATGAGATGGGTTTGGGAAAAACTATTGAGCTCCTTGCTTGCGTATTTGCAAATAAAAAACTGGATGCTGAAGCTGATGAGACACAGGACAAGATGACGCAAGTTGCTGCACTGGACAAACCTATCATCAAAAGAATGCGAAGAGAGCGTGTTGAATGTGTATGTGGGGCCGTTAGTGAAAGCTCCAAATATAGAGGTTTGTGGGTACAGTGTGATGTTTGTGATGCATGGCAACATGCAGAATGTGTCTGCTATTCACACGAAGGAACAAAATCAGAAACAAAAAAAGAAGATTATGAGTTGCAAGGAGATGAAAAGAGTCTGAATGGTTGTACACCAAAAAGAAAATGTTACATAGGCTCCAAAATAATTCTGTCTGACGAGGCCCATATCTGCCCACTTTGCTCTGAGCTGATTCAAGCAACTAATACCCCTGTTGCTACTGGTGCAACTCTTGTGGTATGCCCAGCACATATATTGCCTCAGTGGCATGCTGAGATTAATCGGTACACTCTCTTTGCATTTTTTAAAATATTTTCACATCAATATATGGAATAATTCTCCATGTATTTGGTAGCCAAAAGATATGTAGGTCAGATCTCAGTTCAATACATTGATAAATTGACACAGTCGATATGTAACATTGTTTTCCTTTGCAGTCATACAAGTCCAGGTTCACTGAAAGTCTTTGTTTATGAAGGCGTTAAAACCACTCCAACTTCTAGTAAACCTGTAACAAAAATTGCTGAACTGATTAGTTCTGATATTGTATTAACTACATATGATGTGCTTAGAGAAGATCTCTCTCATGATACTGATAGGCACGAAGGGGATCGCCGTCTTATGAGATACCAGAAGAGGTATTCTCACAACTATTCTGTTGATATATAGATATCAAAGGAAAAGGAAAAAAGAATGTTTTTTTTCCATCATATGTTCTAATTTGTAACTAGTCTTTGTTTGTAGGTACCCTGTAATTCCAACTCTTCTCACTCAAATATATTGGTGGAGGCTTTGCTTGGATGAGGCCCAAATGGTGGAGGGTAATACAACTGCTGCAACAGAAATGGCTATGAGGTTACATGCTATGAATCGTTGGTGTGTAACAGGAACTCCTATACAACGACAGCTAGATGACTTGTATGGGCTCTTAAGATTTCTCAAAGCAAGTCCATTCGATGTTTTTAAATGGTGGGATAATGTTATTAGGGGCCCTTATGAGGTAATAACTACTTTACATGATACTTAAAATATTAATAATCTAATTTGTAGGACGTGCAATGAGTTCATTATTTTGAGCTAACTAGGTATTTATCCAAATTCTCATGGTATCTTAGTTATATGCTTAAAAATATTGCAATTGCTATTGCATTCACAGCGAGGAGATGGAGGGGCTGTGGAATTTACTCATAATTTTTTTAAGCAAATAATGTGGCGATCCTCAAAATCACACGTTGCTGAAGAATTGCTGTTGCCTCCACAAGAGGAATGCGTGTCTTGGCTGTCCCTCACACCTATTGAAGAGCACTTTTATCAGAGGCAACATGAGACTTGTCTGACCTATGCTAGGGAAGTTATTCAGAGTTTCAAAAATAATATTTCTGCAGAACAAGCTGCAGGTTTATATCAAGTTCTCTGAACTTTTTTTATACGGGTTAATTGCATAAGAATGTAACCAACTTTGGTCCAATTTCAATTTCAGGTAATCATCTTTTCTTCACCTAGAATAAACTATTAAACTTGCAAAAAATAGAAGAATAAAGGGTTTATTTCTTTAAAATGTATCAAACTATGCTCAATTGTTATTGTGTGTATCTACCTTCCAAAAGTGTTATTGTGTGTATCAAATTTTCAAAGAGTGTGTTATTGTGTGCATTAACCTTTAATTTTATGTACTAAACTTCTATTCTCTTTGCTTTTTTATGTAATCAAAATACGTACAATAACAACACATTGAAAGTTCAATACACATAATAACAGTTATGAAAGGTGGATACACACATTCACACAATAACAATTGGGGTATAGTCTAATACATTTTAGGGAAGTAAACCTGAGAATAAATTCAAACCCTCACATTTCTAAAATTATTTACTAAAGGTAAAAATGATAATGTTTGTAGTGAGTAGTAACTTCGCCCATGTTGAAGTTTTTTCCTAACGTGGCACTGAGAAATCTGTCGCAAGGTTGAAAATTACCTTCCAGTGAACTTCAAAAAGTTTGAGGTTTTGACTTGGGCAAAAAGAGCTCATTACCTGAAATAGAAATCGGGTCAAACTTTTTCGTTTTTTTTGTGGTTCATCAATTTGTGCATTTTATACTTTGGTGAAGGTTGGCTAATAGTCTGCTAGAATTATTAAATAATAACTTCTCTTTAATAGACAATGCTTCAGCGGATTCTGTCCTTACCCATGTGGAGGCTGCAAAGCTGTTAAATTCCCTTTTGAAGCTAAGGCAAGCTTGCTGTCATCCCCAAGTAGGAAGTTCAGGCCTACGTTCTCTACAGCAGTCTCCCATGACAATGGAAGAGATACTAATGGTTGGTATTAGAGGTGGCAAAATGGGCAAGTCAGACTGGTAGTATAACGGGTCTAATGTGGTTAAGGTCGTATGGATTAAAAGAGGTTGGGTGAGGTTGACCCGAAACATTCTTGTCCATAAGAATTAATCTCTTTATTAATAATTAGCGTGCCAGATACAGTTGAAAAACTTGCATTGCTCAAACCACGATCTAATCTTTTAAATAGAATAATTTAAAAGGTTTTATGCATTATAAATACACTTCGGGTGACTTTTGACCGGTTAGGCCCGTTTCCTTTTGTCGTTATTTTTATTCTCTGTTTGACCCTTTAGAAATAAAACATAACCTGAATGTACTCATTAATAAGTATTATTGGATAGAATTGCTAGTTGGTTTATTTATTTTTTACTCTTTTCCTCAAAGCATTTCACCAAATATTCTCATCTGCACATTGTTTTGTTGTTCATCTATTAAATGCTTTTCTTTTCCATAGGTTCTTGTAGGTAAGACCAAGGTAGAAGGGGAGGAAGCCTTAAGGAAGCTAGTTGTTGCATTGAATGGACTCGCCGGGATAGCTATAATAAAACAAGATTTTCCTCAAGCTATATCATTATATAAAGAAGCTCTGCAATTAGCAGAAGAGCATTCAGAAGATTTCAGAGTTGACCCACTTTTAAACATTCACATACACTTTAATCTTGCTGAGATACTCCCTTTGACCAGTGACTCTTTACAACATGATGTTATAAATGGGTCTAATAATGAAGGTAACATGTGCAAGATGTGTGATGGCAAAGCATATGACCAGTGTGATATTATAAACGGGTCAAATGATGAAAAAAATAGTTTGCATAGGCAGCATACTATGTTATCCAGATCTACCAGTTTTCAATCTTTGCAGATGACGTGTAACCATTTAAAGCAAAAGTTCTTGTCTGTATTTAAATTAAAATTGTCTGCAGCTCAGCAGGAATTCAGGAAATCATATGAGCTGGTAATTCTCCTAGCTGCTTTTTCTTCGCATTTAGAAAGTTTCAATTTGAATATGCAAGCTATATGCCTATATGACATGCCTATTATCGAGGATTATTTAAGCAAATATAGTTCACCCTTGTTGACAACCTTTTCTTCTATGTTTGTGTGTGTATATATATAGACACACACACGTACTGAAAGTTTTCAATTTTAATATGCAAACTATAGTTTCATGTCCCGGAATAATGCAACAACTTTCATTTGCGATGTTTAAAAAACTAACATTTACATTTTTTTTGTCAAATTAAGTCTATTGGCACCTTGCTCTCATTATATATACAATTGATTTTGGTCCACATGGTTCACCTACTTAATGGATGGGTAATTTAGTCAAATTTGTACTTAAATATTGAATTAATATCATGGATTTATAAGTCTTCCATTTGTTGTTTTGTAAATCTTTTTCAAGGTTCGTAATGCGCTTAATGATAGAAGAAAACAGCACACGGCTTGGTGGGCTGAAGCTCTGCAGATAATTGAGCAAAGAGAGGATTCTTCAACTGATTTTATTAGAAAGATAGGAGATGCTGTCTCAGGGACTCTTAACACCTCAAGAACATCAAGACTTGCGGCCTGGTATGTAATAGTTTCTGTTTTTTTTTTTTTTTTTTGGTATTTTTTTGGTGGCATGGTGTTCTTGTCTTACTCATTCTGACCGGAAACTCTTTTGAATATGCTTTTATCAGAAACTAGATCTAAAGTTCAGAATAGTAAATAATTAGAGCACCAAGCACCCGCCTCCACATCGACATGACTGGCTTTGACTGACCCCTGACCAACAACACTTGGTGGTGGTGTCTGCCATGACTGGACCCACTTTTTTTTAGTTTCATTTTTCTATAACAACACGTAGAATTTATAAAATAAAAATTACATTAGATATAAACAATACTTTAATAAAAACATTACATTAAAAAAAACATAGAAGTAACTAAAAACACGACAAACTAACGATGTGTGTATATTTCCCTAATAACATTCGTCGTGCTTTCGATAAGTGTGGAATCTCCTTTTGACACCCCGATTGTTGGTGTTGGTAGAAACTTCTCTCTTTTGTCATAGTTCGAGTTTCTCTTGTTTTCGTATAGTGTTAGGTGTCGTTTTCTTGGTCTCAATCAATTCTTGGTAGAAGTATGTGAAGTTTGTTGATGATATCCGATATCGACAATTGATGAACTACGTGAAGAACGAAGAATTTGACGAACTACCTTTTTTTTATTTCTTTGATTAGTGGGTGGACGAGAGTTGGATCATCACTAGAAAGCGCATTCTCGAAAACGTTGTTTAGATTCATTGTATTGTCATCTTTATCTCCGTCTTTTCCGGTTAGTCATTCCTATTTTTCTACCATCGACCACTACTGGAGGACTCATCCACTTTGGCTTAGCCTTCAAAACATTCCATGCTTAATATGAAGTAAAGTGCTTTCCTGTGTCATTTAAGAATATGGTATGAGCTTGATCCATTACTTCTTGATACGATTGACTGCTTTTTCTTCATTGTTGACATGTAATGTAGTAGCGTTGAACTTGTTGACGCCTAATCGTATGTTTCTCTTGGAAGTAAGTTAATCTTGCGAACGTTGAACTTTGATGACAACTTTGTACTGCTCTTGAACTTTGCCCTAAAAGCGATATTCGGTTTGAGAATTCTCGACATGTTCTTTCTTGGAGACATTAATCCAACATTGGGCTAGACATTTTTCTTCTAGTTAGGTCCAATGTGTTTTCTTAACCAAAACAATTGTTTCTTATCTTTTTTTGGCAATTTGTTGCTGTAGTGGTGGTTGTCATGGTAGTGTTGAAATTTTTATTGATGCTGATAAACCATTTGGTTGAATTGTTACCGGCTGAATTCCAGTGGTTGAGGTTAGATAAAAGGTGTAGGTGAATTGTTGCTTGACTGGGTATAAGCGGAAATGCGGAATTGGTTGAGTTAATTAACATTTGGTTGAAGAAATAATTTAGGTGCTGTTGTAAAAAAAGCTCTTAAAAAGTACGTGAAAGCTCTTTTTTTCTTTTAGAGAAGAGACGGATTATTCTCTTTCCCAATAGATGTTTGTCTTTTTTTTTTGAACGGCAAAGGATACTCGAGGAAAGTGCTTTGGCTCGGCCATCACACCTCCTCAAATACCCGAAAATATTATTAGAAAAAACGCTACTAGCAAGACGCTAGCAAGCAAGAGAAAGGTACAAACATCCGAAGATTACAAACAGGAAAGACAACACAACACCAATTAGAACATAAAACAAGAATGAGGGGATAAAACCCAATCACTCCATCTGTAATTTAGCTTCCCGTCACCCGACCGGTGTTTGATCCAGAAATATGAATAAGCTTGAATTAGACAGAAAAGAGAACAACCCTTTCTCAAATTTGTTTGAAAAACTATGTCGTTTCTGGATCTCCAAGTCCACCATAGGTAGACATAAATTACTCCCAAGAAGGCTCGAAGAGAACTACCTTTTAAGCCCAAAGAGGAACCCAAACGCAGCAGGTCTTCAATCGTGGAAAGCTCACCAAAATCCAGTCCCCACCATGAGCTTATCTCCTGCAGAATTTTTTTCGAGTGCGTGCATTGAACAAGAACATGGTCCTCCGTCTCATCAACTTCACCGCACAAGGGGCACGAACATGATAATAGTATGATTCCTCTACGCTGCAAATTCATTTTGGTTGCAAGGCGGTGGTGTACTGCTACCATCGACCTCATTTGCTTCTACCGTCATTTAACACATTATCGTTGGCAACGCAGCTCACGCTCGTTCTCATCCTTTCTGTTCGTTTGTTCATCGATTTCGTCTCAGATGTTTCTTGTTCCTAGATTTCTTCTCAGGTGTTGTTCTCCCTCAATTTCGTCTTAGGTGTCTGATTTCACTCTCTTTTCTTGTTCCTATGATGTTGTTCCTTGATCCTCCGATGTCATTTTTTCTTGTTCCTCTGGTTTCAAAATGCTAACTAACCCAATCGGCGATTGCCCTTCAAAGGTTTTGGGTGAAAACAATCACCAATTTTGCTTCATTTTGTTATGGGTCGGTTAAAATTATGGGTTTAAATTTAAAAAGCACAACTATCGATTCTTTAATTTAAAGATTTCAGGTTAAAGTTAGGGTTAGGGTTCCTATGGGCTATGGGTTTGATAGTTTGGGTGTGAATAAATATTGAAATCCGAAAATCAACGTCCTTAATGTGGAAAAAAAAACTTCTGGCCCACTTAAGGGCTGAGACCTCAGACCCTCTATATCTTAAGAAACGATCGACACCTTAGCATTTATGGTGTTTGTTTTAGGCGTTGCATTTGGAGAATAGATTATTATTATTAATTAATTGGAAAAACTTCAAAAAATGTGTTCAACTTTGCATGAATTCCTATTGTATGTATTCAATTTTAAAATGTGCTATTGTCTGTACTAATTTTTAAAAATTGCTATTGTGGGTATCTGATTCACCTTTTCAACCGGTAACCATGCTGGAAACCTTTTGGCCGGAGACCAATTATAACTTTACTAGAAACCATTTATTACCTTCACTGTCTCGGGAAATTGTTTACAACCTTGCCGGAAAACCTACAACTTTGTTGGAAAACTATTTATAACCTTGTCAAAAACCTACTACTTCCGCTGAAAACCATGTATAACCTTGCCAAAAACCTGCAACTTTCGCTTTAAATCATTTATAACCTCACCAAAAACCCGCACCCCTTTCGTTAGAAACCATTTATAACCTTGCCGGAAAGTTTTGGCTGGAAAACGAATTGATTGTTGAAACTTTTCACAAAGACCATTCTATCCTCCAAGCGCGTGTGCTGTCGGGATGAATCCTCAGCGTGTGACACAATAGGCCCATGCATCATCTGCAATGATACTAGCACAGGTGTGTCTATTGGTGAAGGTGGATTGTCTATATCATTAACCTCTTGAAGATCTATCTTACTTCTAGTAGTTTCCTTTTCTAGAAACTCCTCCTAGAAGGTTCCATGGCGAGCAACAATTATCTTGTATGCACGACAATCACCCAAGCGTATCAAGTTGAATTTGTAAATCGTCCATCATGATACGCGGTGGTACTAGTGACTAATGATTGACTCTATTAGAAGCCTCAAACCCGCAACACATACACATTGCAAGAAATGACCAAAAAGACGACATGTGAAGTTAACATGCTATAGCAAGTCATAGTACACACAATAGCACGAATTTAAAATTTGATGCACACAATAGGAATTTCTTAAGTTCGATACGCATAATAGGAATTTGGGTAAAGTTGGATATTATTTGGTGAAGTTAGTTCCTTTCTTATTTAAAAGGTAATATATCGTTGTGGAACGTTATAGACTTCACGAGGAGACGGATGATGAGGCAGGGTTAGTGGGTTAACAACATCATGGTGATGGCAAGGGGGTGGACGATGGGCCCACTACGGGTGCCCCTACTCGTTAATGTAGGTTTGTATTAACATCTAATAAATTAGCTATTTACAAACTTCAGAAACGAGGAAAATAAGTGTTGACGGGTCCAACCAATACCAACTTGGCCTGACCTGTTTCAAAATGCTATCTGCCCATCCAGCACAGTTTGACACCTCAAAAACCCACAATCTAATATACCTTATTCTGTGTATTTGATGATTCGATTCTTCCCTGTAGAGAGCAGACTATTTTTTATGCTTTACTCTGATTGGTCATCAACTTAAATTTAATGTGTGTGTGTATGTTAAGTTCATACTTCATTATTTCTCAATTCAGCTTTAGGAGCATAACTGCTCTCAAGTATTATATCCAGACTAGTTTGGATTCGTTGGAAGATTCTAGAAGAACTTTGCTGGATACACTACTGGAACTCGACCAAACTATGGAAAACCCACGAGAAGAGGATGTAGAACGAGTGAGATACTGTCCAAACTGCCAAGTTAATGGAGATGGCCTTATCTGTGTACATTGTGAGCTAGACGAGTTATTTCAGGTTTTTATACACATTAAAGATCATATTTTGTTGAAACAGGAACGTTGTATTATATGAAATATAGAGTTTTTCAATTTCTTATTTGTGTTATTGTGTAGGTTTATGAGGCCAGACTGTTTCGGCTTAACAAAGGAAATGATGGAGGGGTGATTACATCTGCTGAGGAAGCAGTTGATTTACAGAAAAAGAAATCTGCTTTGAATCGTTTCTATTGGACTTTGTCACGTGATAAAGCTTCACAATCATCGAGTGTGAACTACGAAGATGACATGAAAAAAAGGGGTGTTGGGGAGAAAGTTATGGTGAGTGTTCAACTTACAGTTCAATACGGCTCAGATTGAGCCAAAATTTAAAACTTTCCTAGTATATATAAGTAGTGCGTCAAGTAGTATATTGTTTCAATGTAATCTAATTATCTAAATAGCATGATTTAGTATGTTTTATACATTTGATATACACTTTGGGGGATTTTTCAACCCGTTTGACCCGTTATTTATAAACTAATTTTGTTGCTCTATTTGACCTGTGAGAGTTATAACTTAACCCAAATGGATCTATTAACTAATAAATGTTATGAAATTGCCATCTCTAAGTGAACTTATAATGCATCATATGGTTATTTGTGCTGTATATGATACTAAAATGTTTTAGATTATCGATTACAATCTGTGTTCAGATGTGAATATACCAATTATTAATGTTTTGACAGGTTTCCAAATCTCCATCAGAGCTGGAAGTTGTTCTTGGGATTATCAAAAGCTATTCAAAGGTTCAACTAGGTAAAGAAGCTATATCAGCAGCCAAAAAGCATCTACTTCTTCTTGAGGTACGTGATCCATTATTCCTTTTTTATGGCAAAAGGCTACATGCATCCAAGATTTTGTCCTTTGTTTTTGTAGTTAGGGATGTAAGCGAGCAAAGCCGAGCTCGGTACTTATCAAGTCAGGCTCATTTAGAACTTATTAAGCTCGAGCTCGGGCCTGGCTTGTGATCGGCTAATTTATGATATATTAAGCTTGGGCTCGGCTTGTTTAGGTTTAGGTATTATTTTGAATTTTTCATTGTAAGGAATATACATAAATATGAATGCTGAAATCTAATATATAAATTATAATAAATGTAAAGTTCGTTTAGGCAATGATTTCATTCTTTGAGGCTTGAGCTCGTATAGTAAATGCGCTTACTCTAGGCTCAAGCTCATTAGGACTTCGCTCGTTATGGCTCTGCTTGTTTCAAGCTTTTTAATGATTCGAGCTTGTATAGCTCGCAAGTTGCTCAGCTCTTGTACATCTCTTTAGTTTTGTACCTGGTTCTTTATCAGAATTAAGAAGCTATTTAGTGTGTAATGTCACATCTTACTTAATCAAGATATACATGCTTAAGAAGTGATAATAATTTTATCTTTTCACTTTGTGAAACATGGTATGAGATTTATATATATATATATTCATTGATTTAAATTCATATGGTGCTCAGCTCATGCTTTTGTTTATGACATTCTTAAGGGAATGCGGAAGGAGTATGCACAAGCAAGGTCCTTGGCAATTGCTCAAGCTCAGGTTCTGAATGCTCATGATGAAATAAAAATGGCAACCTCACGATTGCGTTTAAGAGAAAACGTGGATGATAAATCTATTGATGCTTTAAGTCTTGAAGAGTTAGAAATAGCAAGTGTTGAAAATTCAAGTGAAAAGTTTCTTGCTTTATCCTCATTATCACGCATAAAAGGCCAACTTCGCTATTTAAAGGTATAAAGTTATGAGCGGTATAGTGTCGTACACTTTATACCCAATTTCATTTATGCGACTTTAGTATTTGTATGAAAAAACTGTACAAAGGTGCTAAACTATTTTATTTTTTATTTTCTGTTATGTTCTCTAGGGGTTGGTACAATCTAAACAAAATTTGAATTCTGAGGAAGCCGTATGTGATCCTTCTGAGTCTCAAGTTATGACACATTCTCATTCTAATTCACTCAAAAATGGAGAAAATGAACATTCAGTGCAATTAGCTGACACATGTCCTGTTTGTCAAGAAAAGCTCAGCAGTCAGAAGATGGTTTTTCAGTGTGGTCATATTACGTGCTGTAAATGTAAGTTCTTTGCATAGTTTGATGAAGACATTTGATACACACACATAGAATATATTTTTTGTATGTGTATGTGTGTGTGTGTGCTCGTGCGTTGTATGTTTGTTTTGAGAGAATCGAGAATGATTCTCATTCGTCGATAAAAAATTTAACGGCTCTTAATGATTAGATTTTTTGAACATATCCTTAGTTAAGGGGCCCTTTGTAAATAGAGAGGGTATTTTGGTCATCATAGAAATTACCTCCACTTTTTCGACTAAAATATCTACTAAATACAAAGGTTATAAAGGTTATTTTTGGCGAAAAACATTTTTACCGGGGGTTTTCAACTTATGTGTGAATAGATGCACATGTGCATCACAAGCTCATAGTATGAGTTTTTGATGTCTTGAACAACTTTAGATAAGTTTATGCGCATATGCATCATACTACATTTTGAACAACTTTTTAACAAGATACTCATGTGTATCATAGTTGATTGCTTATTAATCTTCCTTTTTTTCTTTACTCGACATGTTTATGAATTAAAAGATGCACATGTGCATTACAAGCTCATAGTTGAGTTTTTGTCTTTTTGATGTCTTGAACATCTTGAGACAAGTTTATGCGCATATGCATCATATTACATTCTGAACAACTTTTTAACAAGATACTCATGTGCATCATATGTAATTGCTTATTAATCTTTTTTTTTTCTTTACTCCACATGTTTATGAATTTAAAGATGCACATGTGCATCCTTTTCGCTCTTGAGTTGAAAAAACCGCAACATATTTTGTTACAAAGAAGAAAAAGAAATTGACGGCTTAGATTGGTTCTCGCAATTGTCACAGTAAAATTGGTTCTCGTTTGTACCCTCTCACTCTACATGTATATGTATTACTATACATACTTTGTTAGCATCATTCTCTTGCGTGGCAAATCAACTAATCAAGAACGGTGAGGTTATTAGCGGTTACATTTAGTTTGATTAAAAACATTCTTTTTTTCTTTTTTTGCATTTACATATGTTATTTGTGACTGAAAGAAGGTTATCAGCTTAAAATCCACCATCTTTTAGTGATGTTGTAAAGCACTGTCTCTTTAGATGAAAAATGGCATGTATATTTTGTTGTTTGCAGGTTTCCTTGGAATGACAGAACGGTGGATTTATCCCCACGGGAAGTCTCATGATAACTGGGTGATGTGCCCAACATGTAGACAGCATACAGAATATGAGAACATTGCTTTTGTTGATGATATGCAAAATAAATCATGTGATGCTTCTCTTCATTCATTTAGAAGCTCAGAAGCTTCTGTAACTGTCAAAGGTTCATATAGCACAAAGGTATACACATCTTGATAGTTTTTTCCAAAAATTGTTTACATAAAAAAATTACATGCTACATTAAAAGCATTACAACTAGTAAAAGCTTTGTTAATTTTATTAATTTACAAAAGAATGCCATCTGTCTGTTAGGCAGATGGAACTTTTTTGAGAATTTATTTGTTATTTTTCTCTTTTAACTGTATTAATTATATTTATTTTTGCAATTTGTAGATTGTAGCAGTCACAAGGAGAATACTAAGTATCAGTTCTACTAATCTGAAAGCTAAAATTCTCGTTTTCTCTAGTTGGAATGACGTTCTTGATGTGCTGGAACACGCTTTAACAGCTAATGATATTAGTTTTATCAGAATGAAAGGAGGGAGGTATGTCTACTTTGAACTGTAATACAAATCTTCATGTTATGTCTGTCTTTTGTTTTATTTGTGTGTGTGTGTGTGTCTGCCTTTTTATGTTAAAAAGTGCACCATTGTCATGTATGAATGTTGACCTATAAATGAATTCCTTTTCTTTTTCTTTCTAAAGGAAATCACATGCTGCCATAAGTCAATTTAAGGGAGAAAACGTCGATGTAGAAGATAACCCGAGTAAGAAAAATAGGCGGACGAAAACAAACTCAGTTCAAGTGTTACTGCTTTTGGTTCAGCATGGGGCGAATGGGCTTAATCTATTGGAAGCACAAGATGTTATTCTTGTAGAGCCCCTACTAAATCCTGCAGCAGAAGCACAAGCAATTAGCAGGGTGCACCGCATTGGTCAGACCAAAACGACACGAGTTCATCGTTTCATAGTATGTCAACTCTCCCTTCAACCAACCATATTATTTAACATAGCCCAAATGGGTTATGTTCTTTGTTTAATCAAGTAAGGGTGTGTCTGGCAGGAAGCTTTTTGAACCTGAAGTTTTTGTTTTTCAGAAATAAAAGCTCCTGCTGTAAGGCCATGCGTTATACCTTACCTTCCCATTTCTCTTACCCAATAGCCACATCAGCGCCACATCATTCCCCCTTCCTTACCCAATTTACAAGTTATACCTCTCCTTAAAACTCTCCCCATTTTTTATTAATATATTAAAAGAATTAATTGTGTGTGAGATTGTGATTGGTTGAGAGGGGGTCCGGGGGGGGGGGGGGGGGGGAGGGTGCATTTCTCGATCGAGTTCCAGGACTCGGAGCCTTACTCGATCTTCCTACCCAAACTCGCGTTTTGGTGTTCCTTCACTGACTCGCTGCTACCCGATTGAATCGGGTAGCATATAACGCATAGTCTAAAAAAGCTCCGGTTGTTGCAGGAGCTAAGTTTCTAAAAGCTCCAAATTGAAAAGCTTACTTCTTGAAGCTTTTGATAAACTAAAAATACATAAACATCCTTTAACTAATTTTGTTTCTCATCTTTATTTATGTGACCTTTTATGTCAACTTACATTTTTAAGCTCAGATACAGCTACTTTGCCTAACATCTTTATACAAATATACAAATAAAAGCTCTAACTTTCAGCTTTAATTTAGAAGCTCCAACTCCAGCTAGTTACGTCTACATACCCTAAATGATGAACATTTAATAATACAGATTGTATTGTATGACAGGTGAAAGACACAGTCGAAGAGAGCCTATATAAACTTAACAAAAGCAGGGATAGTGGTTCGTTTATAAGTGGAAACAAAAAGAACGAAGATCAACCTGTGTTGACACTCAAAGATGTCGAGTCTCTCTTCAAAGTAACTCCAGCCACAGTAGAACAAGAGAATGAAGAATCAACTGCAAATTTAATGCATTTGCCGCCAGCTTTAGCTGCTGGTATGGCTGCAGAGAGGAGGCTGGCAGAGCAAACAAGGTGAACCATGGGCCATGTTTCTGCCACCAAGGTCAAAAGTGTATTTACATATTAAATTAGATCCTAGCAAATGGTTGTGTAATATATAGCAGCACCCTTGATCACATCTTGAAAGAAAAGTGTAGGGAGAAACATTATCATGAACATATTTAGCTTAACAAATGTTAATTACAGGATTCCTTGAAATTGCATTTTCCATTTTTCCCAAGGTAAAAAAAGCCCGTTTCCTTAGCCCCATGGAATGATGAATTTCTGAGCCGCTGCATTCTCTCTCCTCTTTCTCATGGTTTTCTCAATCCCTCTCACACATACAAACACCTCTCTCTCTCTCTCTCTCACACACACACACACGTATAAAACACAAGATTTAGGTGTGGAAAGATAATAATTTCGTAAGTTGAAAGATGTGAGAAAAGATGGTGAAAAGGGAGTGATGTGGCATAAAAGTTATGAGAGTCGTGGGATGACCATATCATATGTAAGAGTAAGACTCAATTTATGTTATATATATTTCATTTATTAAACACAATAAAGTAATATATAATGATATATAAAATGTGTTTAGTGTTAAAAACTAAATCCAAATCCGGATAAGTTCATCCTTGTAACCGGAAATGAACTATATAATCAAACTCTGTAAATAGGTCAATCGGGTTTTAGAGTAGAGATGTAAACTAACCGATCCAAGTTTGAACATTGTACTTATCGCATCGGGCTTTAAAGGGCTCTTATCCATAACCATAGCCTTTAAGACCTTGATTATAATGATTTGAATTAATAAAATATTTTATTTTTTTCTTTGGAAATTTGAAAACATTAAAAATCAAAAAGAAATTATAAAACCTTACGTTTAAGAATGATGAACAGATAATTCATAAAGGTACTCAAATCTCCACCTTTTCCTCTGAAACATAATTCTAACGTTGCCCAGATTACCGAACTGCAACACGTCCTCAGTATTCATCGAATTTCTCCTGCAAATCATTTCCCCCGAAAACATAATTTTCTTTATCTCGCTTCGATCTTCTCCAAAAATTCTTTTATTTTCCCTCTCTTGGAAATACAATGAATATTCTTTCAACTGAAGTTTGATGGTAAAAATTCATACACTGGATTTGATGAAACCTGAGGAAAGCACTGATGGTCAAATGGATGAACGCAGTTCATAAAGTTACTCAAGCCTCCTCCTTTTCCTCTTCATATCTCTCGATTTCTGCTCATCATTTTTCGAATTTCTCTCTGAAACGTAATTTTAATGTTGCCCAAATCACTAAACTGCACGACGCCCACCACCTGTTCGATCAAATGGTTCAGAGTAAACCTCGACCTTCTATCTTCGAATTTACTCGCCTAATTAATGCTATTGTAAAGATGGAACACTATTCCGCTTCGCTTTCTCTTTTTAAGAAGTTAGATTTGATGGGTATTTCGCTTGATATATATGCAATGACTATATGTATCGACTGTCATTGCCGATTAAATCAAGTGGCTTATGGTTTTGCTTTATTAGCCACCATCTTCAAGCAAGGACATCTACCCAGTGTGGTCACCTATAACACTCTCATAAATGGGCTGGTCTTGGGAGATCAGGTTCCCAAAGCTGTTGAATTATTTAAGAAACTGCTCAGAGAGAAAATCTGTGAGCCTAATCAGGTTATGTATGGAACCATTATTAATGGGCTGTGTAAAGTGGGTCACACTAGCAAGGCCCTTGAACTGCTGAGGTTCATGGAATCAGGCTCGTGTAAACCCTGTGTAGAGCAGTATAATCCAATCATCGATGGCCTCTGCAAAGACGAAATGGTTGATCATGCATTGCAACTCTTGTCTAAGATGATTGGAAGAGGTGTCCCTGCAAGTGTCATCACCTACAGCTCTTTAATTCAGGGTCTATGTGCCTCTGGTCGAGAGAGTGAGGCTGCAAGAATGTTGGTATATATGGAGGAGAAAGGAATCCCTCCCGGGGTACACACCTATACAATCTTGGTGGATGCCCTTTGCAAGCAAGGGTCTGTAGAAGATGCTGAGTCTGCTGTGCTAGCCATGCTTCAACGAGGTCTGGAACCAAATGTGGTCACTTATAGTGCACTAATTGATGGATACTGTTTGCGTGGTGAAGTAGATGAAGCAAAGAAAGTTGTTGATCGCATGGTGGAGAGAGATCTTGTACCAAGTATAATAACATATAGCAGCTTGATAAATGGATACTGCAAGAAGGAGCAACTTGATGAGGCCATGCATCTTTTTCAAGAAATTCAAGACAAAGGTTTGATTCCTAATGTTATTACTTACAACAGTCTGTTACAAGGTTTGTTTCTTACGGGTAATCCTAGAGCCGCTAGAGAAGTTTTTAATGAGATGCAGGTCAAGGGCCAGATTCCCAATATAAGCACCTATCGTGTCTTATTCCATGGAATGTGCTATAATGCTCAATGCTTAGATGCATTGGTCCTTTTTCGTTCCATGGAAAGTAATGAAATGATGAAGGATATAGGTTTATATAATATACTGATAAATGGCTGTAGAAAATGTGGGAAGCATAACTTGGCAATCGATCTGTTTGATGAACTTTTTTTCAAAGGATTGAAACCGGATGTTAGGACATATACAGTGATGGTAAGTGTATTTTGTCAAAAAGGATTATTTGGTAAAGCTAAAGAATTGCTTAGAAAGATGGTAGAGAATGGTTGTTTGCCAAATAGTGTCACATACAATGTTATTGTTCAAGAATTGTTGAAGCAAAACGAACTTCAACAAGCAGAGATTCTTCTTGAGGAAATGGTTAACCAAGGTTTCTCACCTGATTCCACTACTTTCTCAATGTTGCTACACCTAAACCATAAAGATTCTCCTTTGAGAGCTATCTTTCAAAAGCTAACAGACATTAAAAGAAGGAATGATAGAAAAGTTTGATTCAACATCTGGTTTCATTCTTTGAACTGATAAGGTATATAGCGCTTCAGTTTGAGGGTTTTCTTATCATATACAAATGGTACATGTGTGCGCATGACATGTATAAGTATCTCAACTTGAAATCCTTAAACTCACTTCAACAGGCCTACCTGGTCACCAGGATGGTTTTGATGATAGACGAAATCACAAAAATATGGAAGAATTTGCCACCCAACAGCAACTTGATTCATTACATTTCACGTGTTTGCTTTAAAAACGTGGATATTATGAGGTTTGAACCTTTCTTCGTTCGTCTTTATTTCTTACCTTATATGTATCGATGACTATTAATGGTAATGACTCATTAAACGCTCCTTAAGACCCGTTATCACGTATTAATTAAGGGTATTTTGGAAAACTCTAGTCTGTCTCGTCAATGACGATTCACTCGGACGCAATTCACAGTTGGGTTAATACATAAATGACCAAAATATCCTTGTTAATAAGTAATGATGTTGCAAACAGTTATTGTAGTCCTCACACGAAAAGCGGTTTTCATTAATTTAAACTCTTCCCTATATGTAATATGCAGGTTCAGGTCATAGTCGGGATCAAAGACCCGAGGGGTAACTTATCCCTGCCCTCATCTCCGTTTCTAAGTTAAGAAAACCCTCATCCCCACCTAACACGGGGATTCCCCGATCAAATCAAGGTTGAGGATCGTGTTCCCCATTAGATGCTGGATATTTCAACATTCCAAAGAGAGAGGAAAAACACCATCGTTTACAAGTAAAACAATACTATTTACCTTACCAAATATTAGTGAGAGTGTCCGTCTTTACTTATTTTTATATTTTGAATCCGCTAATCTACGTAATATAAGGCAAACAAGGTTCAACCTGCGTAATTCTCCTTTTGCTACTCTTTATTTACACATAAATCTTCTAATATAAATAAAATACTGACGTAATTTAAATTTATTAAAGAAATAAAACCTTTTATTTTTAATAAGTTAAATTTAATTACTCTATCCGATCATATATTTAACAAAAATTGGTGTAAAATTTTAGATGGTTAAACAAAATATAGGAAACGATCATAAAAATAATTAAACCAGGTAGCATCAGAATATAGATAGACTTCCTGTTCCTACAATCACATGTTAAAATAAATAAAAATAAAAATCACTCTAAAAGATATTTACCTTGACATTACACCAACACTAGCTCAAAGTTAAATTGGGGAGTAGAGTAGAAAGCTGGATGAGTATGAGCATGAATACGGACAAAACGTGTCCAAACTCCCTTCATTCTCCATGTTATAAACCACCTTTGCTTGACACGTGGCACTTCCAACCCATTTAAACACCCGATATACCTCCAATCAACACGGCTATCATTCCCGTTTCTTCTCTCAAAGTCTCTCTATCTAAACTAAACCCTGATGGCTGCTCGTATTTTCTGCCTGGACAAAACGCTACATCTACAACCTCTCCGAACACCACAAATCTCAGCTCCCAAAAACCAACATGCTTATGCTTGCCGAAGCTTAAATCTCCGGCAAAGCCTGCAGTGGCAGAAAGGCCGTGGGCTAGCCGTGAAGTGTGGCGGCGGAGATAGGTTGACAAAGCCAAAAGATGAGATAAATGAAGAAGAATGTGATGGCAAGGCAGAAGAAAGCAACGAAGATGCAAGTGAGAAGGTGGAGTTATTGGAGATGGAAGCAATTATGGGGAAAGATGATGGAAGAGAAGCCATGGATTATAAAAGAAGAGCAGGAATTTTCTACAAGAGCTCAGAAATGTTTCAGGCAATCAAGGATGACCAACATCATCATTGTACCTAGAATCTGTTATTTGTATACTCCTCCTCCACCCAGGGTTGTATTATTATTAAATTTATATAATAATGTTCTAGAAACTTGTATACCATACAATTAAAGATTGTGCATGGCTGACAGGGGTGAGTTTGTCCTTTGTTCAATATAAATAAAGATTGTATTCAGAGTTGGTACCAGCTCTGCTTTTTATTGTTATCCCTCTTATGAAATATAACTATTTGGTGTAACATAACTACTAGAAGAAACAACAGAAAGCATGCACAAACATAACAAACAGTAATATGAGTTGATTAAGACAGAAGGCACAAAGGGATCACGAATGTAATGCGAGTCTAAAGAGGAGGTACGAGGATATAACTCGATGTTTCAAATATGGTAAAGCTATCACATCGGCCTCCCTCAAATTACACAACAGAAAAACACCTATATCTAACTACAATTGACAAACAAATGTTCACTGAAAACTGAGTAAAATTATAACAATCTGAAAGTCAATTTCACCTGAATATAGCGAGGCAAGACAGGCTCGAAGAGACCTATTCCGATCCCGTTCAACTTTACAGGTGGCAGTTCCTCAACAGAACTTCCAATGATTGTCGCAGTTTACACATGTTACAAAGGTTGTCATGGGTTCATCAGCACTCCGGGTCTGCAGCTGGTAATAAGTGCACTTCCTTTTCCCACATCTCCCACACTTAAACTGATCGGTGGTTGCCTTCGGTGGACCACCTCGTTCGCAATCAAACAAAGCTTTCTCCTTGATTTTCACATTCTCCATTTGTCTTTCGGTGCTTGCCATCTCTTCAGGGGTCAACTCTAAAATCCTGTCAGGCTTCACATGCCCCAGCAACACTTTCCTTCTGAAATCCGGGTTTTTTGGATCCTTAATATTGAACATGATTGATCGGTATTTAAACTTCTGTGCACCGTTGGATCTCCCCCATTTTTCAAACATTGCAGATTCCACTGAGACAGCAACTCTGTAAGGGTCGGAAGCATCCGCTTCATCCCTTAATTCATCCTCAACCTCCCCAGGAACTTTGCATAATGCCTCTGAAAGAAGTTCACGGATTTTGTCTCTTACAGGATCCTTGCAGTAAACAAGGGAAGTCAGTTTTGGCGGGGCCACACCATTTGATGTCGGTTTGTTTGTTCGGTTATTTTCTTCTCTAGCTATGTGCTCGACTTTGGTGCGTTCTTGTTTTTCGACCTTGACAACATTAACTTTTTTATCTGAATTTGATGATGATGATGACGTGCCACTATGACTATGTTTCTCAACCTTGATGGAGTTTACTCTCTGGACTTTCTTGTCTGATGTGTCTGCTCTATGCTCGGATTTCGAAGATTCTTTCGTATCCAAGCTCCCATTTTTCTTATTCTTTAAAGTTTCTTCAACTATTATATTTTTCCAAATTTCGACTAGCTCAGCTGCTAGGGATTGAATCTTCTTTCTAGGATGTTTTGTTAGTTGACGGAGCTGCTTTCCCACCTGAAATGAAGACAGGTATATTACTCTTCAAACTATAACAATATATAGTAAATATGACCAGGTGCAGGGCCTGCAGGGGCAACAGCCAATAAAAAAGGAATCTTACTAGTCACTCACTGGAAGATTAAAATTTAAAACTAGTCAGTCAAAAAGTAATTGTATCTAAACTTTACCTTCATGAGCTTACATAATCTAATTGTAAGGATCAGAACACCACCTTGTAAGGATAGAACTTGAAACCTTAACAAGAACCCATTAGAAGATGCGGATAACAAAACATAATAAACAAACACGAGAATATAACGTGGTTTGCTCATTAGGGTCACAACCTACGTCCACATACAAGAACCAGAGACTTCTTTATTAAGACTAAAGTGTTTACATAGATGTCACCCCAAAGGTGCATGGGTCGAATGAAACCTACCTACAATATTTATAATAAACAAACTAGAAATCCTTATCCTAATACAACTCGACTAAACAATGATAAGCACTAAAATTTCAAATTTCAATTTCAAATTTTATCCAAACACCATTCAAATTTCAGCCTTATCCTTATTTTATTTAAATTAGGCAATTCAAATTCCAAGCTTCTAGATAGGATACAATTTGAATTTCAAGCCTATTAATTCGTTATCCATTGCCTTTAATTAATCAATAATTAAAACCGGCAATCATTGAGCTTCCCGATTAATCCTAGTTTCAAATAGCGTACCGCTAATTTCAAGTCAAACCTGACACTAATAATAACAATATTCAAAAGAACCACCAAAGATTCTGCTTAAGCAATCAAGTAGTAAGACCGCATAGCTCCCCTTAATGCATTAAAGAGCACCTCACTGGGCGTACATAAAAAACAACATTGGTCACAGAAGTGGATCAAAAGCAGCACATTGTTGAGTTAACATTTTCACACTAGATAAGGATAGCAAGCAGCCTGCAGATTGTTAAAATTTTTAAATCCCTCGTTTCTTGAATACTAATGCTCAGTCGGCTACAATAGGAGTAGAAATTTGTATCCACAAGCTTCAAAGTGCAAGAAAAAAGAAAAGATGCCAACTGGGAAAGGAAGTCATGTTTGGAGAGATATCAAACAAGTAACAACCGAAAAAAGCAACGGTTGCTGAATTGCATTAAGTCAGAATGCTTTTTAGAGAACGCATCATGCACTGATAATATACATGGAAGCCTAATATTACACAAACAGACACATTTACAGATTTACTAAGAGAGCAAAATGAAAGAGATGTTTGATATCCTAACTCCTAAGCAACATGACACCTTCACCTCGCTATTTACCTTATACCTATGAGAGTAAACCTGATATAACATCATTTGCATAACCAAGAAAATCAACCAAGTCAATGCCTGTAATCTTCCATCTCGTCTTGTAAAGCCAAGTAGCAAATATTTGTGGCACAAGAAGAGAATGCCACATATGAAAGCACTAAATAGTAGAAGTATACTTTTCTTTTCCCTCACTTGTCACGGCAATGTAAAAGTCTAGGTCTTATTACACATTGCCAGTGGCCAAATAGGGAAACACCACGAGAAACTCTTTATTCAGCAACTAAAAAAGACCACGGAGGTTCACCTGCGATGACTCCTGGCTATTTGCAAAGCGGGTGATGGCCCTGAAATTAGTCTGCTCGCAAAGAAGGTCAGATACCTAGGTCAAACAAAAAAAAGGCATTTTCTGAATAATGATGCGACCAATCTTCTTCACCAGCAGCCTGCTTCCAGTTTGAGTCCCCATGACTATTAAAACGTTAAAAGGAGGCTTCCAACAGCACCAGTTAGGAGAGCTGAATCGCTTACAGTGGAGGGCACTAGGAGGCGTGGGCGGCCTTTTCTGAGGTGGGAAGATAGAGTTAAAGCGGATTTGCGGGAGTTATCTCTCTCGGTGGACATGATCTCAGATAGGCCCTCATGGAGAAGGAAGATTAGGATCCAGGAGTAGGTAACAGAGAGAATGCGCTTGGCTTCATAGGGTTTTGGATTTTGTTTCGACTTTCTTTTCTTAGGTTTATAGCATACTTAGGTTCTGAACCTTAGATGGTTTTTGTTTTTGGGTTTTTACTGTTTTCTTTTTTAGGTGTAGGTTGTGCCCTTTTTTGTAGGTTGTTTTTCAGGTTGTATTTATGTAGTATTATTTTTATTATTAGTATTTTTATTATTACTATTATTTTTTATTATTATTATTTTTATTATTAATATTTTATGTTTTTTTATTATTTTTATTATTTGTTTGTTTTTATTTTATTTATCTATTTTTTATTTATGTCTTGTTTCTTCGCAGCTGGAGGTCTTTGTTCGGGAAGCAATCTCTCTACCTATGGGTAGAGGTACGATTGTCTACATCCCACCTCTCCCATACCCCGCTTTAGCGGGATTTTGGGTATCGTTGTTGTTGTTGTTGTTGATATACGTATGTGACTATATGTGATATATAATGATAGCAACCACATGTTTTCATTAACATTGCATGTGACATGTGCTATGCAGTTATCTCGGTTGAAAATCAAATATCGGACAAGGTCCGAGATTTGAAATAGCGGTTATCGCGGTGAGATATCGGTGGGATATCGGATTTTTATATTATGTAAAACACACGCAAATATATAATTAAAATCATAAAAAGTTAAATAAAAAGCATAGAACTTCAAGTCAAAATTGTACACGAAGAAAGAAGAGGTATGTCATATAGAAAAAAGAAAGAAAGCCTATGTTTGTCGCTCATACAAGAATGAAAGAAGGAAAGGAAACGTGTGTTAATTAGGTTTTAGGCTGAGAAATAGGCTATTAAAGTGGACAGAAGAAAATCTCGGCCAATCTCGGCAAATTTCGGCCAAATATCGGTCAAATCTCGGCCAATCTCGGCAGATCTCGGCGAGATATCGGTTCCGATATTTACAACCGATATTTGAAACCGATATTTTTCCTACCTCCGATATCCGATATCTCGGCGAGATATCACCGAGATATTGCCGAGATTGACTGCATAGGACATGTGTTGAAAGCTTACGACTTTGGACGTGTAGCTCCACCGTATCAGCAACAAAAATTCCATAATCAATCTAAATACAAGCAAAGATGTGTACCATTTATGTCTCAGAAGTCAATACTCAATACAGTACCAGTAAACGATACACAGTGCATAAATAGGTAGTTCCCTGATCAAACACAAGAGGATGCGGAGTGGTCTGGTGAGACCTATTTGGCACGGAGGAGCGAGAAGACCACTCACGCTTAGTGTAGAGAAGGTGGGGTTGGGAATCCCAATGAGGAGTGCAAGTGGACGTTATACAGATGCACTTTTCGTTTCTTTTTTCCTCCTTATTCTTTCACTGTAATATCCATTTTTCCATTTATTAAACACTTCATCTTAACTCTCTCTCAAATATATTTCTTCATTAAAATAATAAAATCGGGAGAAAGATATAGTGTTCTGAAAGATGAGAATGAGGGGGGTTGCAGTGTGGAAGCGGGTGGGAAGACCACTTTCATACTTTAAGCAAAAAAAGGCCACTATCCAACATTACTTCCTAAATTCAACAATATCTGAGTCTTATATCTTCTTCCGTATAAGATAAAACTGGAAATGTTCCGAGAAACCAATTATCCTACTATGCTTGACCTTGATTTTATTGGGAAAGACGCTCAACCGCAAACTGGAAGGTGAGCCTTTTTACTCTGCTTGTTGCAAATGCATACCAGCCTTGTTGTTTCATTGAATAACAAATCCAAATATCTCAAAATTCCATATTATTTGGCAGTTTTAACAAATTGAGAATGCCAATCGTCAAATACATATAATAGGGTTCCATATATCGAAAACCTAAATTTCCGAAATTGTAAGCATAGTTGGCACAAAAATTACAAAACAATCACAAGTGTCCGGATCCGTAACATAAGATAGTGATTTACAGTACAAAATACACAGCAGAGTGTTATATAATTCAGAAGAAAACCAAAATTACCTGAGTGGAGACGAGAAGTTGATAGTTAACAGGAAACTTCTTGAGCGCTTTTAAGGCGTCAATACAGCGATCTTCCTCCGACAAAGAATCTACGCCAGTACTGGCGGCGTCTGCCGCTTTCTTGGCGGCGTCGAATAGTTGTTTTAGCTCCGTCTCCATGGTGCTGGTGTCTAACAGAGATCGCTTCAACAACAAAATAAGGAAAAGGTCGGGTGAGAGGTTTGATGAACCTCACAGAATGACTAAACAAATCAATAAATCATGGCCGTTCATCTACTTGTGTGAAAATTTGATCGTGCCGTAAATTTGGAAGAGTTGAAGATAAAGTAGCTTTGTCGGGTTTTTGACTTTTTACAATGAAAGTAGACGGAGTATCGAGTTAGGAATACAAGACAGTCGGCATCCAACCTTACGTTATTTTATTAAATTTATTATTATATCAGCATTTACATTTATTTTTTTACTTGTATTCCTCTTTTACTTTACAACTTCAATTTCAACCCTCTTCAATCTCACATCAAATAATAATAAAAAATATAACTTATATGAGAGAGAAAAAGAGTGGGAAATAAAAGAAGAAAAAAACGGGGAGGGTGGAGGGAGCCGCTAGGGTCTGTGGACTAGCCGGCTCTTGGACCCGCTGCAACCCCAACCAAGGCGATGGTAAAGTCGCCGGCTTGAGGCATCCAAGTGGTTCCAACCCTCCGGCTTCAATAGACAATGTAGGTGGTCTAAGGATTCAAATATATAAAGTTTAGTATATTACTAGATGATTCGATCAAAAGTTCAGAGTATGAGTCAAACGAATATAGTTAAGGGTTAAGTAGTATTATCTAAATCAAAAGTATTATAAATATCAATAAAAATTAAACATATAATCAAAACAAATAGTATAAAGTTCTTATAATTGATTTTAACAATATTCCATACCATCAAAATTATTTAAACTAGTGTTACTGAACCGCGAGCACTTTGGGCAAAAGTGATTTGTTCAATACATGGTATAAAGGATGGGATTCAAAATCAATGGCTCATCCCAAAAGGTTGGGCGTTTTGTTGAACATAGCTAAAGCTGGTGCTGCATTAAATGATTTAATTCTTAACCTGGGTGATTTTTTTTCACGAGTGATGGGAGATGGTTGTAATACTCGATTATGGGTTGATCGATGGGCTAGTGCTATCCCATTAAAAAATATCTTCCCTGACCTTTTTGCAGCTGAAGAAGACAAAAATTGCATAATAGCATCACGTTTCTCACACAAGTTGGATAATAGATCTACGTGGTGTTGGTCATGGACACCAGGAAGTGATATAGAGCAATCAAATTTCTCTTTCTGATCGTATTGATACTTAGTGATGGGAAGGTGACCCAAGCGGTTCACGGTTAAGTCGTTACAGACATTATTGAGCCAAATTCTATTACATCTCCATCACAAGCATGGTCATGGAATAAATGGCTCCCCCCAAGAGTTAATTGTTTTGTTTGGAGAGTATTTCTAAAAAGATTGCCAACAAGTTTAAATCTTTGCTTGAGTGGCATATCTATGCCCTCGGCTACATGTCCCTTCTATGAACTTGATCTCGAAACAGAAGATCATTTGTTTTATTCATGTAAGGTGTCTAATGAAGTGTGAAATGATGATTCAATGGTGTAACTTAAGGGTGGATCATCATGCATCCTTAGAAGAACTTCTTTACAAACTTTTGGAAGGAGGTTTAAAAGGAAAGAAAAAGAAATTTATAGAAGATGCAGTGGACACTTTGTTATGATTCATTTGGAAGACACGCAATAACTTGAGGTTCAACAGTAAAGGGTACCTACTTCGATGGTGACAGACGAAATTCAGGCCTCCTAGTATACATGGATACAATTTAGAGCCAAATATACTTCTTTAATTTGGTCAATATGGTGTTGTAATCATCTTTTCTTATCTTAAGTTTCATGTAAACTTTTGGTTACTAGCATCTTGCTAGTCTTTCAGTTTATTAGTAATATGTTTGGTTGTTTGTGAGTGAGTGATACGCGTAACTTTCTCATTTATAACTTTTCTGCCGTTCAAAAAAATTATTTGTTGAAGGTTCTTTTGTTTCGGTTACTTCTTTCCTTGTTCCCAAGGAATGAATCAGCTTATGATTTTGATCCAAATATCATCAGTTGCAATGGTTGAGCTTCGTGTTGTGTTGTTTCCGTTAGTTTATAAGACTATTTTGTAACTTAGAAAGAATGGCAAATTTCTTAAATATCAAATCTTCTTTAATTCTTAAAAAGTAATAATAAAGTTTCAAAAGGTTATCGATTAGCGTATTGTACCTTTTAAAACCATTTTTATAGAAATGAACTGATATTTGTTATGTATTTATTTGTATCGCATACCTAATTCCATAAAGAGCAAATTTCCAATAAGTAACAAAATACTAAAAGATAAATAATATATACTCCTATATTTTGTTTCTATACATTCTTCTACTCATGCTGGAAGGTCATTTGTTACTTGTTTTATAAAAATATGGTTAGAATGATAAGAAGGTAACAATCATCCTTTTTGTATAAATACGAGGATGTGTATAAATAAAATATAATAAGATATATCATTTCTCATTTTAAGAACTTTGATCCATAGTATAGGTAAGATAATTCTTTAGTTCTATAAAGAATTTAATTAAGAGTACAATTACTTTTCTTAACAATCTTTAATCTTTAAATCATTTAATAAATTCATTTTCGTGGTTATTTATGTAACATGTAAACCAATTTGATTAGAATAATACATTTTTCATTATCAAATCTGTGATACTATTTTATTTTGAAATCATTTCGAAATGACAAATATGTTACTTCAAATATCTAAATTGTAACGCCGGTTTCACAAGCTTAAAAATTTGCGTAAATTAAAACTTTTTAAACTTATTTACACCAAAAGTTTGCAGCGGAACAAACCACTGTTTACATATTAAACATATTTTACCGACTTGGCGATTAAGAACAACAAATCAAGCCAAGTCCCAAAAAATCAAGCCAGTGTTACCACTACACACCGACCATCGTCAAACAGTATCAGAGTTTACAACAAGTGTTCCAAAAGATATTTACAATAACACTACCCAAAACAACCCGCCTCGCCAGGCCATCTGATCACTAACCTGCGAAAAGGGAAATATCACGAAACATTAGCTACACTAGCTAGTGAGTACAGATATCACATAAACACCAATAAGCATGCTATCACGTCACAATATGGCACACAAAGCTAAGCTATCACATAGCGGTGCGCCGACATGTCAGCGGGATCATATCTTGCAAGGTAGCTAGCCTGGCTCAACGATCGGAGCTGGGGAATCAGTCACAACCAACTGCATCGGTGGGGGAGTGAAGAGCAACCCACCATCACGTTTGAGTCACTAGGACTCCGTTTGGATCTGATAATAAACCAAGATCCTCACTGTATGTCGAGGAACGGCGGTCTGCAGAACCCTCTGGGATCCGGAATTGACCATCGAATTCCATAGACCCGGAATTTACCGTCGAGTACCGTTGATCCCGAAAAACACTCAAGGATCCAGCCGCGTTAGCAAACTGACCTCAACTACTGCGTCTGTACGGACAGGATTCATAAACACGTTTGACCCATAGGGTCCATAGTACGCATGCGTATCACATATCACAATTTATATCACATGGCATCACTTATAACACTATGTCACTGTATCACTTTATCACTGTATCACTATATCACGTCATACCTCGCGCGTTCACACATATATACACATGGCACATATCACAGGCACACAATAGCCCTACGTACCGAGTCTCATGGGAAACCGGCACTCACCTCGATATCACAGGAGGCAGATATGAATCCGGGAATCCCAAGAACATACGGAGTCATCCGAATCACCTAACACATTAGGTTCAGGCTTGGTTATCACATACACATAGCACACATAGGTCAAAACACAAGTTACACAAACTATAAACACTGGACAGGCTCCTACGGCCGCAGAGGACATGTCCTACGGCCGCAGAACACATCTCAAACCCTCCCTACGGCCGTAGGGATAATTCCCTGCGCCCGCAGAGGTTCTTCCCAATGAAACATGCCCTACGGCCGCATGAACCTTTTACTACGCCCGCAGAACTGTTCCTTGATGACCTACGATCGTAAGTTATGTACCTACGCCCGTAGACCTTGTCCCATCGTCTGTAGACGGTAAACCACACAAAAACACATCATACGGCCGCAGAAACCCTGCCTACGGCCGTACCATTCACAATAGGCCTCCTACGGCCGTAGGACTTATCTCCTACGCCCGTAGGAAGTTCACGAACAGCAGACCTTCATCCCTGTTTCGACACAGCTTCTGTAACACTCGTTTTTGACACCAAAAACTCGATTGAAACCATATCCAATCAATTATACATGTTGTTTAACATCCTTAGGCACTTACAAATACATTTGGACACAACAACAACACTTAGAACACAATTATACACCACAAAATGGTGTATTCTTACCAAGAACACAAAACTAGGTTTGATATGGAATAACACTTACAATCAGTAGACAAACAGCAAGTAGAACTCGTTTTTGATACTGAAATCACTTGAAAATAGCTTGTTTCTTGATTGATTCAACAAAAGTCCACAAAGAAGTGAAGTATGTGTGTGTATTGTATCACGTACGTATGTATGTGTGTCATTGTGTGTGTTTTTGTTTGACCCAGGGGATAAGGCTTCACATAAACCGACCTTGGGGTGTTTATTTAAGACACGGGTATTTTGTTCCCCTTTTCAACTTACAACTTGACACACGCCATCCCGTTTTACCTAACATGGATATCTACGAAATCATTATGCGAAACCGTATAACACAGTATCACTTTTAGACACGTTTGACATATTTCACGTAACCACATTAATTAACACAATACACGTTAGTCACACAAAACACTTAATTAATTTCACTTAAAGTCACATTACAAGTACCATAACACACGGTACAACACTACACAGCTAGACCCATTTACAGGGTGTTACATAAATTCTTTGTTATTTTTTATTTTTATCATGATATACAGGGTAATTGCTTTTAATATATGTAATTTTATACAAGGTAGTAGATGTTTAATAATTTATTTATAACTTTTTACATGTTTTATAATTACTTTACTATATAAAAGGGTTGTGACTTTGCCACGGCAAGATTTATTTCGTCCACAGCCAGTGGCGGATCCAGGAATTTGGGGTAATGGGGGCCTATATTCTAAGTAGTCAAAACCGGACCGGACCGGACGGTCGGACCCGTCCAACCGGGAACCAAACATATGCCTATGGTCTAAAACAGCCCGAAAAACCGTCATTAAAAAAACCGACCGGCTATCAAAGAACCGTCAAAATTGAGTATAATTATATAAGCACTATATTACTAACTCAAATACCTTAATCAGTTAACATTTTTTTTAGCAAAAGTACTTCATTATCAAAACTTAAAATAATTCTCACTTACAAGTATTTCAGCATAAGGTACAAACTCAATAGCATGAACTCACCACTCACCAGGACAAACTCATGGACCATATTTGTCCACCTAATACTACTCACTAGTTGTCCTTCATCACCCTCAAAACTGCAGATGACGTTTTGTTTTAGCATCTCTTTCTTGGGGGCCTTCAAATTATTTTGGAGGGGGCCTAAATTTTGAAGCCCATATAAGTATTAATAATTTTTTTGGGGCCATTGGGGGCCTCTCCCCCCCCTTCCTTCAACATGGATCCGCCAGTGTCCACAGCAAATTATTTATATTGCCATTTTTACCCCACCTTCCTTTCTTTACATATGATTTAACTTTTCAATTTTAATTAACACCTAGTCATTACTATAATAACACTTATTAACTTTCTTTTTTTTTCTTTTTCTTTAAGTCCATGCTCCATTTTATAAATTTATCTACTAGATCAATTTTCTTTGGTATCTAAACTTTGATTTCTTTTTTTACTTTACAGAACAAAACATTTCAAAGGGTTACAATTAATATAAACACATTAGTTTGAAAAAACTATTACACAATTAACCACTTAACTAGAACAAATCCTAACTAAAGAAACTAATACATTTAACTAAAATGTTGTCCAACAAAAAGTATCCGAACAAATACAACTTCAAATCACGGAAATTAAAAAATTGTTTCATGACATATAAGCATTCACTCTACTCTAATAGTATATCATCATTTGAGAAAGTTGGATATGTATTTAAATCAGGTAAAGTGCTTTTATGACTTATATAACTAATATTCTCAACCACTTCATTGTTCATTTGGGAGAGATGAATAGAACTTGAAGGATTGTGTGCTTGTGATGATTCCGCAAACTCAAATCTTGTAGGGTCTCGTGCGGTATAATTTATTTCTCTTTTTTTTTTTATTTTGGAGGTCTACTCTTTAGTCAACAAATCATTGGCTCAAAGAACGTATCAAATTCAGTCAAAAGTTTTAGTAATCATAGAATTAAAAATTCTTTCTTACTTAGTGGTCACGTTTGAAATGTTTTGTTTTGTAAAGAAGAAAAAGAAATCAAAGTTTAGATACCAACATAGTTGATCTAGTAGATAAATTTATAAAATGGAGCATGGACTTAAAAAAAAGAAAAAAAAGAAAATTAATTAGTGTTATTATAGTGATGACTAAGTCTAAAAATAGTAATTATAATTGAAAATTTTAATCATATGCAAAGAAACGAAGGCAAGGTAAAAATGGCAATATAAATAATTTTGCCGTGGATTAAATAAATCTTGCAGTGGCAAAATCACGATCCTATATAAAAACATTTAAATTAACTTCAATCAATCAGGAAGTGTTAAACTAGTTTATTCTAATAAATAATCAACCAACTTAAGGAATCATTTATTTTGTATTTAGATTTATTTTTAATTCTCGGTCTCTCCTACGTAAGCAGTGATGTGAATAAAGACAAAAGGAGAAATAAAAAGAAAAGGGAAAAGAAATAAAAAAAATACGAATGCAAGTTAAATGAGTAGGCCATATACATGCCATGTTGTCACATCGTCTCCCGGGACGTACCAAAAAAGAGAAAAACTATTTTCGTGGATACAATTTCCTCCGTACTTGAAAAATTGCAATCGCAGAATTTTAGGCAGGATACAATTTCCTCACCTTTTCCAAAAATGCCCACACTTATAAGATTTCAGGGAGGAGAAATATATAAGATTTAAATTAAATAATCTATGACATGAAAATGTTGTAGTAGATAGAAAAAGAAAAAAAGGAAAAATATTATCACATTCGATCTATGATGGATTACTCAAGATGTTGTCTAACCCATGCCAACCTATGCCACGTCAGCGCCACATCATTTTTTCTTCCCATCCCACACCATCCCACAAACACCAACATCCATCTCATATCATCCCATATCATCCCATATCATTTTTTAAAAAGGAAAAAGGCAAAAAAAAAAAAAAGGAAAAGCTGAAGCCGAGCTAGAGGGTGAACCCGAGAGAGAGAGAGAGAGCCCGAGGGAGCCCAAGAGAGGCGCGATGGGTTGGGAGCCGGAACCGAGAGAAACCACCATCCCATCCCGAGCGGATGCGGATGGTCTAAGAATCATACATTTATCACAAAGACCATCCCCTTGTCTATCCTTTTTCAACGTACGCAGTGTAGGCGTTGATTCATGTGGCGGCCAGTCGATCACAAATATCTTTTCCTTTTTAACCTTGAATATTATAATTTTATTAATGTTCATAACTACGTAATTCTCATAATTTGATGTGGTTAAAACTATTAATGTGATTTAACTAATTAAGGTAGACGATATTAACCGAAATAATTTGTTTATAACCGATGGTTCGATTTATAAAGTTATGTTAACCCACGACGGTTCCGTTATGGAGTTATGGTTAGCCATAAATACCACCCATTATTAAACTAACCACCTCAAATAATTTCTTTATGATTTTTGTGCTATTAGTAAAAAACATTTCTGTTTGTATATCTTGTTTTTTATTTACTTATTTTTGTTTCAAATGGCTCTTCCCTATTAGTTTTTTACACAGTTTTCTCATCATTTTTTGTATTAAACATTTAAACTATTGTTTTAAGAAACTGAAATCAATGACTAAAATTATAGATAACTGATACTATTAATAACGATTCGGTTTTAGGCTCAAACCGACTCATACTCAGCTTCATGAGAAAGATTGACCATTACATATTATGTGTTAAAAGTATGATCTTGTATTTATTGCGACGTGTGACCATCGCAGATAGGTCTGAGCATTGGTGGGTTTGGGTCGGTTTTATGACCTAAAACCGAACCATAGCCGATGATTTTGATTATGTTTAATTTTAACCCGTTAGTTTCAGTTTCTCAATGGGGTGGTTATCGGTTAAATGAGGTAGTTAACCAATAAAGAAGTTGGTTAAAAACAAAATTTGGTAAAATGAACAAGAAATTTAGTATAAGAAATGAACAAAATATGACATAAAAAAAGAAAACTTCTTGCGCAACAAATAAATTAATATGATACATCGTATAGAATATATAATAGAAAATGATTATAAAACTTAAGAATAATAATAATAACTCTTAATCACGGCACTCGAAAAATATTTTCTTTTTGAATTTTTACACACAATAATCTATAATAATGTTTCATATTAATATGGATAAATAATATAAAATTTTTAAAAATACTGTATTATGCCCGATCTAGTTAACTATAATAGAACGGTTTTTATGATTAACCAAACCGAACCACCTTCATCATTTAACCAAAATTAAAAAATATAGGTTTTTAAAACGATTCGATTAGTTTATATCGTTTTATCGGTTAGACCATCAGCATCCATCACACCCTTCACACAGCCACTTCAGCGCCACATCATTCTCTCACCATTCCCTCATCTTATCACACAAACCATGCATCCATCACATGCTTCACATCACAAAAAAGAAAAAAAATTAAAAAAAAAACCCTCTCTCTCACGAATCCTCCCTCACGCACGCGATGATGGTCACGGTATGTGACCGTGAGCCTCCTTCACAAAGCTTGGCGATGGTACTCACATGCGTGAGGAGCTCTCACGAGCACCCTTATGAAACCGATACGGATAGCCTTATAATTGAATTAATTGTGTGATCACCCTATTAGCAAGTGTTAATATGTTATTATAGATGACAAGTAAATATCCAAAGATGATATCACAACGATGACGTCGGGTCTCTTATTTCTAGATTTTCTTATTCTTTTATGGAAATTTCCAGGTAGTGAATTACATGCTTCCTACCACCTCACTTTCTCTTTCTAAGTTCTACTCTTTCATGTATATAAAACCCGTCTATCACTTCAACTCCACTTTATACTAAAAGCTAGCCTATATCCGATAACACATCTGAAACGGATCACCTGTTTTTTATGTTAAATTATCCGACCGAAATGGAAACAAACAAGGAACAATTGATTGAGACCTTAACCAGAGGAAGAAACTCTGTAAAGGGGCTACAGAAATTATTACGCCGAGAACTCAATGTTGATTGTCCGGTTTCTGTTGAAGATCTATTGATGGAAATACTTGGATCTTTCCGTCGTGGCCTTACGATACTCAATTCTTCTGATTCCGGCGAGATCCCGGCGACTCCTTATGTGGGTTTGGCTTCTTCCGTTGATCAGATACCGGAAGTTTACTCCGGGAAGAAACCGTCGCCGGTTGTCAAGGAACGAAGAGGCTGTTACAAGAGAAGGTACAAGTTTTCTTGCACTGTACATGTACAGGCATGTATAATTTATTGCATTTATTTTATATTACAACTCCACGTCTCAGTTAGGCCGCAGCTCTTGTCAAAACAACATCTTTAATTAATTAATCAACTAGAGATAATTAATTTGTATATTTTTTGGGTGTGACATATATACACTTCATACGGTTTAAATACAATTCATATAGCACTTGGTACAACATATTAATATATTTTTGTTTTTGCTTGATTAAAATTTTGCAGAAGGACCATAGATTCGACTGTCAAGATTAGTGGTACAATCGAAGATGGATATGCATGGAGGAAATATGGCCAAAAGGAGATCCTTAACTCCAAATTCCCAAGGTCCTACACTCAATTGTTTTCTTGACGTACTAATCATTATTTTTTTTATAAAGAATTTAAAGCTTTATAGAAAAAACTAAAGATGGGTTGTCTTAAAAAACGGATGTATACAAGTAGCAACAACTATTATATATCGATCTTTATAATTAAGTTTTGTTTAAAACTGACGTTTTTAATCTAATTATATGTTGTAGGTGCTACTATCGGTGCACCCACAAACCAGTTCATGGGTGCAAAGCACAAAAACAGGTTCAGAAGTTAGAAGATGAATCAAACATGTTCCACATCACATATTTTGGCCATCACACTTGCCCTACCGCAACTACTTTGTCACACCATGAACTTGTCCTTGATTTTGAAGATTCGAAAACCCGTCACCATTTCTCAAACGACAGTCCCTCAACAATAACAAATATCAACATTGCCCCCTCTGTGAAACAAGAAGCTGACTCCTCTAAGGCCCAAAGTACTGATGTGTCGTCGGACAATGTCTCGTCAGCCAATGACGGGCTTTCATCTTCGGCGGCAATAAGTTGGAATGATGTACTGATGGGTGATCATATGGTTTCTTGCCATGTGGATGTGGATGAATCATTAATCATGGGGTTTGACCATGAAGATTCTTGTGCATCCGCCACTAGCTCACATGCTTATTTGAATTTCGAATATTTCAACAATGGTGATTTGCTAGGTGATATTCATCTACTTGATGACGAATTTTAATATATTATTTAATTTCCTCATGGGTGAATTTTGGAGGTGGTTCGATCAATCTTAGCATGCAGTTGAACCCAATCAATGATTAGCAAGCTAGCCGGTTTTGGATATGGCTATTGTAATGCATGCTGGTGTAGATCGAGTATTAGTTAATTAAATGCACAATGTACAATGTTAATGTAATATTATATATATATATATATATATATATATATATATATATATATATATATATATATATATATATATATATATATATATATATATATGTTTTGTCCAGCTTTCTTGAATTCGAAAAGTAAATAAAATCCAGTTTAATGTTATTTACAATATTATAAAATCTTAACAATGTGAACACTTGATATTGTGTGACCATGTGTCAGATATTTGTCAACTTGAGGAATCCGATCTATATATATTAATAATAATAATAATATTAGTGAAATAAAGCAGATATAGGCACGAGTTTGACCCTTTTGCATCTAACGACAACTAAAAAAAAGCAACTATAATTAATTGCTCACCTATGATCGAGCTTTCTTTTTAATATTTAATAAAACTTGAATAATAGATTCATATATATGAAATATAAAATTTACAATATTGATCGATGATCGATATTTTGTATAATTATATATAAAGCTTTTGGAAGTAACAATAAAGTTTATCTTTTAAGTTTGGTGATCATATATATTATATATTATAAAATGGCATACTATCCAAATTTAATAATTCATAGGTAGGTTGTGCACCCCACAACTTTTTGGACCAACTTTGTTTCTTTCTAGCTAGAGGATGACAAAAAATCTTTTGAGACTACTGGGCTAATATTCATCATACAATATGTTAATGAATTACATTTTCTTTTAATATTCTTATAATTATATATATATATATATATATTATTTGTGAATTATTGTATATTATTATAGTAGATTATCTTAAGATGCAACAGATTCTACGTATTAATCGCTGAATTATTCAAATACTTGATTAGGTATGACACATGATTCTTATTAATACAAGTTGTTTCCTCCTATGAAAGGATACTAGTTAATTAATGATCCAAAAATGATTCGTCCTAGCTTTTAGTAAATTCTTTTACTTCACCACCGCTATTAGTGATTATTATGTTGGGTGGTGCTAAATTAACATCCCTTTTATGGATTTTTTTTTAAAATCTACATGTTAAATTTTCATATAAACTCATTCTAAATTTATATCTTAAATTAGAGATGTTGTTACTATAATAAACTGTTAGATAGATATTGTTACTATAATAAACCTTAAGTTAACCCTTTTAAATATTAATTAACTTGGATTGAACCTTAAAGCCCGTCAAGCAAAGTCCATGTTTAAGAACTTTAAAACCCACCGATGAATTCTCCACATGCACTATGTCACACTCTATCCCTCCAAGTTTTCCTTCCATGTATTCCACTTACAAAATGAACGGCTGAGATTGAGTCTTCCATTCTCATTTTATTTCTTATTCTCATTTGAACATTCCCCTTTGTATAGCTGACCGACCCGTGTGTCAACAAGGAGTGATATAAGACAATTATAAATTTATATAGTTATAACTAGTACTAACACATATATTAAAAATAATTACAAAGCATAGATAGAAATATAAAATCTCGTTATAAATGATAAACATTATAAAATTTTGAAATTCATACATAAGATTAATCTACAACACAAACAGGCTATTGCGATGGAAATTTGCGACGGCAGACATCCGTCGCAAAAAATGCATACTTATGACGAATTTGCGAGGGATTTGTGATAAATTTAGGCCCAAAACCAACACAACATATTAAGAAACAAATAGCAAGTTTGCCGAAATGTTTGTGCAAATTACGAAATATTAAGAAAAGCGTTAGGAGCTAGTTGTTTTGGATTATAATGAAATTCTTATCGACTAAATGAACTATGTTTGTTACGATTTGGATGACGTTTTAATATTTATGTTTTTTTTGTATGTGTATGGTATTTGTATCTTTGTATTAAGAGAAAAAAATGGAAAATCATAAAAGCAAATATAAAAAAAAAAGTTTTGCCATTTTTGCAACGAAATTTCGACGGATGGAATTTTGTCCAAAATGTCAGACCCGTCGCAAATCCGACGCAAAAACTTGCCGTTGCAACATATACCCGTCACAAAACCGTCGCAACTTATATCCATCACAAAACCGTCGAAAAGTCATACCCATCGCAAAAATGTTACATCGACTCAAATCTGACGCAAAATGACCGACGCAAATCTTACCCATCGCAAAGTCGTCGCAACTTCGGTTTCCGACGAGGCTTTTTGGGACTGCTATGATCCGTCGCAAAAGCCTGTTTGTGTTGTAGTGATTATTATTAAATTTTCTGTAAAACCTCTTTATAAACAACATTCAAGGTTTATTAGTAGGGTTGCCTTCATCATCGCAAATCAAAACTTTTACCCCTCCTTCTTCACTCGAGAACGCCATATATAATTGTCCATGAGTGAAAACGGGTCGTATAAAAAACAATCCAACATTTAATAGAGTTTGACATTGGCGTTTGTTTATCGTCATTGCAAAACAAACCAAGAGAGGAAATTGTCTTCATTGGATCTTGAATGGTATCATAGGCTCTGATGGAATCATCTTCAATCTCGGAATATGAGTAACGTGAACAACAATCTTACCTGCAATTATTTGCTTCAACCACATGTGCACCAAGTCGAGTAACTTGTAATCTTGTTCCGTTGCAAAGGCCTTTAGACTGTTCAATATTACGAAGCATCATTACAGTCACACCAACCTGTAAAGTCAACTTTTGGTTTGGAAAACCAGATACATTTATTGAATTTGAAAGTTCAGGTAACTGTAATAATTCTTCAGATGTATCAGAATCTTCAGTTGAACAGATAGTGTTAGAAGTGTAGTATGATACCTCCTCACCATCAATCTTTGAAATCATGAAGTCATTAATGCACTCGACATCTTCATTTAATGGATGAATACATGGAGTTACTTGTTGATTCAACATGATCACCGGTTTTAACCTAAAAGTTATAAGGAAATTCAATTTCAACCTGGGTCTTTAGAGCAGAGAATTGTGTTGCTGCGAGTTGGAATTTGACAAAATGAAAACTTATATTAGAAATTATATATATATAACATTTAGCTGACTAAGTTATTGTTCAATGAACAATAACATTCCTATTAGATAAATGTTTTTTTGTTTTGTCTTATAACTTTTAAAATATATCATCCGGTATACATATAAATATATGTTTGTCATTGTATTTTTAATCTAAGTTTTGATATAATTTTAATAGTAAAATGATATTTTTCTACAAAATGTATTTTTTTTTGTGATCTAATGCTAAAACATATATATCAATAACTATTATATAACGTTATTATTTATATTGAAATATATATCAAAATTACTCGGTTACAAATATATATATATATATATATATAAACTTGAACCAAACATTATAAGTTAAAACCTAACAAAGAAATAAATACGTCAGATGAGGTGTTTAAAGTTTTTTCCCCTTTTATTTTAATATTTGTGTTTGAGTATTATTTTTATACTTCGTTTATGCTAAAACCCCGCCGCAACGCGCGGGTAAAAGACATCTCATTTAGAATAAATACCAGTTGTTCAAAAATTAGGATTTAATCACAAGTCAATGCAGTTAGCAATTGTAAATCATAAGTGGTAACCAAAACTGTATACCTTGACAAGGGCAAGTGTAACAAAAGCAAGTAGAACTTGAAGTTCCTGTAATCAACGAAAATATTTATAGATCAATTAGATAGTAAACCATCGTGTATATGATTATGCAAAGGTTCGCAATTCTAGTTCTTTAACAGAGTACTTTAACTCTATTACTTAATAATGAGCATATCAATAATGCAAAACTCATTGCTTGACAGTTGCATCAAACAGTATAATTGATTATTTCAACTTGAAATCACGGTAACCAATAATCACATTCAACTACTAAATCCCAACACATAATTCCCATTAGATAATACAGATTAAAATAAATCATGTTACAAAACGAGTTCAAAAAGCTGATAAAATAACATGAATAAAAGAAATCTATCTACAATCCTAAACCCATGTTTAGACCAAATATAAACAAATAAATAACCAATGAAATAGTAACAACAAAACTTGTTTAAAGCCGTTACAAATCAAGTAAACAAAATAAAACTGAATAGATACTTGAACATCGAAACCTAAACCCTGAACACATATATGAAATAAAGACAAATTAAAGGGTCAGTGTGGATAATGACTTTTAGTCATGCGTTAACCATAATTTCATATTTTGTGCTTGTTTTTTATGGCTTGATGCATAATGACTTGGTAATGATTTTTTACAAAGCTTCACTTTGTACAATTCCTAAAACCTTAACTACACATTCTCTTTGTCATACCAAACAAAGAATAGTTTGTCAATGTTAAAACCTATTATTTTTTGAAACTGTAAGATGCCCATAAAGAGCTGACCTATACATTTGGGGCAGTCACCCACTCTTGCTCTAATGCGGAAATTTTGAAATCCATAATCAACAAAAACACTTTTTTTATATATAATTACAGCAAAGAAATAAAAAATAGCATAAAATAAATACTTTAAATATGAGTACATCAACAGAAATTACAGTACAATTGGTTATAAAAAATGAGTTAAAAATCATCATACAAAAGAGAAAAACAAACCAAAAACATAATTGGGTACACAAAAAATTACATCAATAGTATTGGTTGTCAAAACTGAGTTAGAAACTAAATCAACAGAATTGATTTTCGAATCTGAGTTTGAAAAACGAACGAAGAGTAGAAAACAAAGTTATATCCATGAATTAGGGCACACTTAGAGGTCGCATCGCAAAAATAAACCAATATTTAATTTGTTACATTTGCTTTAATTATCTCCATTCATTTCCAATTCTTGATCATCGGCTTCTTGAATTAATTTACTCTTAATTCAATTCATTCCTTCTCCTCTACACAACACAACAGATACTTTATCTGTATGTACGTTTTAACTTTAGGAAAGAAGACTTACTTTTTCCTTGGATTTATCGAAGAAGGAAGCAAGAACCCGTTATCGAAGAAGGGAGCAACGAAGAAGCTCCAAGAACCGTTTATCGAAGAAGGCAACAGCGTAGAAGGAGTCAGCGAAGAATCTCCAAGAAGCCGTTGATATGTTTCGTAAGTAATGAAGTAATGATCGAAGAAGGAGCGATAGGGAAGTCGGCGATAAGGAAGAAGCGTATAACCTAGAAAAGGTAATCAAACAAACGTTTATTTCCCTTAGGGATTTGAAAAGTGTGACGTAATAATCTCTTTATTTTCGACGTTTTTAGGAAATAAAGGCTGTGATTGGTGGAGATCTTCTTAAAAGGGTTTGATGATGTTTTTCTTTTAATAATATTACTAGCTAAGCGACCCGTGTATCAACACGAGATTATATAAGTCAATTTAAAATTTATATAGTTTTAAAGAGTCATAACACGTATAGTAAAAATAATTACAAAACATAGATAGAAAAATAAAATCTCGTAAGAAAATAAGAAATGAATAACCATTACAGAATTTTGATCTATACATAAGATTGTCATTAAATTTTCTGTAAAACCTCTTTATAAACAAAATTCATGGTTTTGTTAGTATGGTTTCCTTTATCATCGCAAATTAAAACTTTTAACCAATCATTACTCTTCACTCGAGAAACCGTCACATATAACTATCCACGAGTAAAAACGTGTATTTTTAATACTTTTATAAATACTCTTTATAAGAAATATAAAGTCACATTACACGTGTAAAAATTTTTAGTATAATATTAATGTGTTTCTCGTGATGGAGCTTTATTCCGACGTTGTAAAGACATAACTATAATATTATTGTCGATGTTATAATATCAAGTGCTTTAAATACATTTTTATTAGCCAATTATATATTTGAATATTTGAAATTGTAAACTAACTTTATTAAAAGTTAAATAATGATGACATTCATTTAAGTATACGCAAATTAGATCGCATAAAAATAAGATTCTAACATAGAATATATTATGTCTATACATACGTAAATCACTTAAGTGTAATTTATTGTTCAATTAAATATAATTGAAAACACGAGATCTCACTGAATTCAAATATCCATATAATAATAACTTTTATTTTATGTATCAAGGTATTAGTTAAAAAATAAGAAAACTTAGACAATTACTATTTTTATATAAAATTTCAAGTTGTATGTGTAGTTACAAAACTCACTATCATGACAGTTGTTTCACTACCCAGTAATTATGTAGAGTTCTAGTTTCTGAAGGGTTATTTACTCACAACTAACAATTAATTTTAAAAAGCTCTAACGGTAGTTGTAGTTTTGTAAACAACTTTATGCCGCTAACCATTAGTTATAGTATACTTTTAATTTTTTTATCGAAATACCAAGAAATCAGTGATTATATCGACTACATTATGTAGAGGGAATAAGTATAAAAGACGAATAAAATGTCCAATAACTTCTTAGATGTTGATAAAACAATTAAATTATACTAATTTTTAAAAAACCTCATATTCCGATAAAATTTATATCAAAACGTAGATAAAAATGAGACGATTACAAATATATAATTATTTTTTCTCAAAACAAAATATATTTGAAGTTATTAAACATAATTTTCAAACAACTTATAATTAATTACATTAATATACAATTTTCTTAAAACCCCCTCACATATTTCATACTACCCCCTTAACAATTTACATTCTACCCTTCCAATTAATGTAATTATGCAAAAGGAATCTATGAAGACTTAACATTTGAAACCCCATGTGATGTCATAATGCTTTTATTATCTATTTTTTTAATTTCTTTTTTTAAAATGAAGGCTTGTGATTGGTGGAGAATTTTTAGAGAAGGGGAATGATGATGTAAGCATCCTTTTCTTTTAATAAGGATATAAGATTATTATAAGATATAATATTATATTAATTTTTTTATGTAGATTTGTTCGTGTCTATCTGGTAAGTGCGCGCATGCAAACAGTAGCTAGTTAGGTGCATATATATCCGTCTATAAATTCGGATCAAGTGGCAGGAAAGAGAAGTTGATGAACAATTAATTAGTTGATATTTTTTTAAACGGTTGAAAAATTGATTACTCAAACAAATACAATGATCATAACTTATCATCACGTACGTACGCCTAATAACATCAAACATTAATATGCCAACAAGTCACCGTATACAGTAAGTAGTATTTTGATCCAAGTTACAACTCGATCGATCTGCAAGCAACCAACGTGTCTCACAAGTGGTCATATATATATATATATATATATATATATATATATATATATATATATATATATATATATATAAAAGGTCAGGATCCGGTAAAAAGAAAATAAAGCTACAAAAAGTAAGGAGAGATCTCAGCCCTCCATCTGTCCCTAAAATATAGTTTTTTTATTTTTCTATTAGTTATAAAAAAAAAGCACTAAAGGGTATAATAGACCTTTTAAAAATTTGGTGGCCTGATATTTAGGAACATATTTTCCAGGGAAACACATACGCTACATAAACACAAATTAGATGATAAACAAACACCTCTGCATCTGTGCATCAAACAGATTGTGCATCGATCGGATTTACCCAAAAAAACACAACATTTGATTCACAATCAGTATTCATATTAAAAAACCTGATGAAGACAATTTACATATAGAAAAATAATCCATATTCTTACATTCACATTCTGATCTGATGAACAAAAATACAACAGATGCACACAAATACAACCAAAAAAAATACGAAAAATAGATGAACAAATCCAGATGCACAAATACTTCACCAGGGCTCTCTAAAGTAGATCCGAAGAATAACTTGATGCACAATCAAATGTACTTAAAGCAGTAAATTCATAAGGGGAAAACGACGGCGGCAGCGGAAGGCGGTGATGACCAGCGGCGGTGGTTCTGTGTTCGATTGGTGTTGACTCTGTCGTGGTGTGCAGAACACGAATACGATTTGCGATAGATGACGGCGGCGGCGATTCGACTGCACAGACGACTTCATAGATTTACGATTTGTGATGGTGGTGGTCGCACAGATGACGGCGGCGATTCAACTGCACTTTCAACTATATCTTCAAGCACCCGGCGGCGGAGGTTGTTTATGGCGGCAGAGGATCTCTAGGGTTTGCATATGGTGCGATGGCGCTTGTCTAGGGTAGCGAGGACCGGAGAAGTAGCGGTTGCCGAAGAAGAAAGTGGTGGCCGGAGAAGCGAGTTGCGGCAGTGGTGGAGAAATCTGAATAGGCGGCGGGTGTAGGGTTTGCGTATGATGTATGCAGGGGAACGTGGGGGGAAGGGACGGGGGTAATGTAAATTTGAGTTAGGTTACGTACGTGGGGGGGTTTATTAGGGAAGAGAATTTTTTTTTTTAATTTTCCTAATTTACCCTTTTCTAGATTTTATTGGTTATGCCACGTGTCAGGCTCACGTTTCTCCTTACATTTAGTACATTAAGGTTTTTTTTACTTGAACCTAACTCTATATATATATATATATATATATATATATATATATATATATATATATATATATATATATATATATATATATATATATATATAGGGATGAGATCCGGTAAAAAAAGTTTTAAGGTACAAATGGTAAGGAGAGATCTCAGCCCTCGGATTAACCAAAGTCAAGATTAAAAAGTCAATTTTTTTTAAAAAAAAAATCGGAATTAAATAAAATAGAAAAGGGTATTTCAGTAAAAATGAAAATGAACGTGGCAGGCAGTTACAGCACATACCCACGGTAAACCCCCCACCCCACCGCTTCTCCTTCTCCGGTCACCTTCTCCGATCTCCTTCTCCGGTCTTCTTCTCCGATCTCCTTCTCCGGTCTTCTTCTCCGATCTAAACCAGAGTATAAAACCCTACGTGTGATGTACAACCAAAACTTAGATGCATTATGAACACCGATCTGCAGTGGTGATGCACTACGCTGAAGCGGCGATGCACAGGCGATGCACTAATCGAGAAGCGGCGACCGGCGACGGTGCATCTGGAAAACCAAAAACCGATTGTGCATCTGTCAAAAATCATCGGTTCTAGGGTTTTCGTGCACAGGCGATGCACTAATCGAGAAGCGGCGACCGGCGACGGTGCATCTGGAAAACCAAAAACCGATTGTGCATCTGTCAAAAATCATCGGTTCTAGGGTTTTCGTACAAACCGGCGACGGTGCATCTGGAAAGAAAATACAAACCGGCGGTGACTATTCATCCGGAAAGAAACCCCAAACGGCGGTGGGTTTTGAGAATGGCGGCGGCAGACGGGATCTGAAACAGATTCTAGGGTTTCGCGAGGTTGGTATGGCGACTTCATGGGCAGCGGCAACAAAACAGCGGGATCTAATTAGAATGTCTCGACGGGACGGCGGAGGCGGCAGGGTGGCGGATGAGAGCTTGTGATGCTTTTAGGGTTTTTGTTTGACGTGAAATGACATCAGACGTGGGACATAGCATAAATAGAGAGAGAATTTTTTCCATTTGTACCTTAAACTTCCTTTTTTACCCTTTTTTTCAGTTTTTTTTAGCATGACACGTGTCAAGCCCATGTTTCACCTTACTCTTTGTATCTTAATTTTTTTTTTACTTGAACCTGATTATATATATATATATATATATATATATGCGTGTCGTTTAATTCTTTAATTTTTCACATTAATTTCCCTTCCAATCGATCGTGTCGGATTTTAACAAGTGGCCCGCTTCACTTGCATTCAATATCAAAAAAAAAAAATTAACAAATTGTATGCAATTCTATATATTTTGATGACATAAGGGAGGTAGAACAATTAAAACATATTGCACGGAGTTACTAACATTGTTTAAAAAGTTTCAAACTCGTTATGTGTTAATTGCTAATATTCTTGGGTCGAGTCGATTTAATTTATGTCTTGTAGTTCAATTCTAATGTGCACACATGATGCTTTATTTAACAAAATTAAGAATAAATGTTCAAGATAAAGCTTTTCTCGAATCGAGATCAATCTTGCAACAAGAAAAACTATTAAGTAATTAAATTAGAGTTGTGTTTCATAAAGTCTATATAAAAAACAGTCCTAAAATTTTATAATACAATCACAGATGATTAGTTTACAATCACATGCGATTTTGTAACACATCATATGTGAATTACGAAAATACCCCTCCGTCCAAAATTTGAAAATGCAATATGAACCATTGATGTCATTGATCCAAAGGCTAAAATTAGTCTTTTAAAACTATGACTTAAACATAGACTAAATTAAACATTAATCAATAAAACTAATAGAAAATAAACCTAATTTATAAATGTTAGATAAAAATAGATTCTATCTCAACGCCAATAGAACTAATGGAAAAATAGATATTATCTTATTTCTATGTAAACAATATATATAAAAGAGATGCATGAATCAAGCAGCGAACTGAAGGGGCCGGAAATTTATTAACTTTTCTTATATTATTGACATTTTGGTTGGTGTGCTACTTATTAGTAAGGTGGCAAAAAGCCAAACGGACATAAATTCATTGAAATTTAAAGGAAACGAAAACGGGAGTCTTAGGGACCTATTTTTAAGTGATAAGAAATGAGAGGAAGGGCATATATACTAATTCCTCTTTTAATTTGCCTTTTAAGCTACCCTACCTTACATGATTCTAATCACATTATCCATAAATTTCCTATTTTTTGCCTTTTAAACAACCTTCCAACTTGTGTAGTAATTCATTTAGGAAATGATTCTTTTATTTTTAGAATTGATTTATCTACAAAAAATACAACACTTTTAAAGCTATATTACACCGTTATAGTAGATGTATGTCATGTGTCGTTCACAAGATTAATACAAGTGCTAATGCAAAAAGAAGATAAAAAAAGAATAAGTGAATTTTACATGTTATTTTGTGATGATTAGAAGAAAAAAGTAAGATAATATATCATTTTTTATGAAAAAGTGAATTGCTTACAATAGCAACATATTAATCTTATATGTTTTACTAATTTAAAGGAAGTATATTAACATGCCTTTTAACCAACCGGGCAACGTGAGCCTAGTCTTCAATGATTGTTGGTTAAGAGAGAAAATACGTATAGTAATTAATTTCTATATATAAATGATCCTAATTTCTTATATTACTATAGATATCATTTAATTTTTTAATTTTAATTTAAGACTAAGTAAATTTTAATCGAGTCGTGGCCACTTATTCTATATAAATTAATATCAAACATTCAATCTTTAACCTTTTTATTTTTCTTCTAATTTGTTTAACTTTTGAATCATTTCAAATATACAATTAAAACACTCAGCAAAAAAGACTTTTTTTTTCTTTCAAAAAAATATGATAAGACCGGTCTCAAATTAAAGAGCATATTTTTCTTGTTAATTTGATATATTTTTTGCAATTTAACACCTTGACCTTCTCATTTGATGAATATGTTAGTTTAAAAAAAGTGAGGGTAATGTAATAATGTCCATACTATCAATTCCTATTTAATTTAAATAAAAAAGACATAAAATTAATGATTGGCCAGAAATGGTTGTCGTGGTTTTCGTACGAAATATAGTTCTCGTTTGAACCGCACCATATATATATATATATATATATATATATATATATATATATTGCAGGTTCATTTTAGCAAATCTCATTTATAAATAGTGAAAAGGACGCATGATTAGTCATAGACAATTATATATTATTTAGAGTTAATTGTTCAAATGGTCTTTTAACTTAGGGGTTTCTATCATTTTCGTCGTTTAACTTTAAAAGTGGTACGAATCATCCTTAAACTGCCATTTTCTTGCCGTTTTGGTCCTTTCTAACAGATTCCATTAACTTTTTACGTTAAAATAGGTAAAATGACCATTTTACCCTTGTATTTATATTTTATTTTTACTTATTTTATAAATTAATTAATAATTAAAGTCAAAGTCAACTCTGTCAATTCAGAGTCATCTCTGTCAGTTCAGAGTCATCTCTGTCAAATACATTAATTTATATTTTATTGTTTTATTTCTTTCTCTCTCTCATATAGTCAACAGTAAACCACCACCCACAACCAACCACCACCACCACCCACCACCACCACAACCACTACTTCCGAACACACACGCAGTCGCTGTTTCTCGCCGGCAACCACAACCCACCGCCGCCCCTCTCTCGTATCTCTCTCTCTCTCTGTTTCTCGTATCTCTCTCTATCTCTCTTCCCCCTTTCTCGAACGGCGGTGGGAGATCTAGGGTGGAAGAGGGAGATCTATGGTGCGATGGAGGTGGTGGTTACGGCGGCGGACGGTGGAGGTCGCAGTGGGTATAGATCTAAGGTTTTCAGAGGGTGGCAGCGGCGGACGGTGGAGATGGTTTCAGTGTTATGGTCGCAGTGGCGGTGGTTACGGTGTTACGGCGGCAGTGGTGATAGTTACGGTGGTTGTGGCAGAGGGCGGCGGTGGTGGCAGCAGTGAACGGTGGTGGAGGGTAGGGGTGATGGTTCTTGAAATGGGAAGAAGAGAGTGTGTGTGTGTGTGAGTGAGAGAGAGAGAGAGGGAGAAAAGTGTGTGTGTGTCTAGAGAAGAGAGAAAGTGTGGGGATGATATAATATTTTATTTTTATTATTTTAAATAATAAATATTTTGTTTTTAATAATTAGAAATTAAAAGGAAGGGTATAAAGACTGAAATGCCCTTGATTTAACTGACCAAACTAACGGCTAACGTTAATAAGGACCAAAACGGCATGAAAATGACAGTTTAAGGATGATTTGTACCACTTTTACAGTTAAAGGACGAAAATAGCAGAAACTCCTAAATTAAATTACCACTTGAACAATTAACTCTATTATTTATAATACTTTTATAGAAAAAACTGATTTAGATCCTTTTCTTTTCTTTTCTTTTTTGTTGAGTGAGAAAATTTTAAAGAAAAATAAAGAAGTTTTCTTTAGTTAATTTGTACGTGTCAATTTCAGGTCATCTTGACATGGTCAATTTAGTTGACTTGAATCATCCTATTCATTTAATTTTGATCATATTCAGTTTTGTGTTAACTTTACAGTTATAAATTCGTACTGTTAAATTTATGTTGAAAAATATAGGGAAATGATTTGTATGTATTAATATTTGTTCATTCATCACAAAAATAGTTTGAATAGATAATTATAATTTTGAATATGTTGATAGAAATAATTAATTATAAGAATATGGGGTGTACTTAAGTTTGGGTATTTTATGTTTCGCGTCACTTCAACGTCACATACCTACAACATACATGAGGCAGACTTACACACTAATATTACTCATAAATCACACACTTTAAAAAAGAATATTAAACAAAATATTTTCTCTCTTCTTTTCTTTCTTTCTCTCTCCTCTCTTCGATGATGAAATGTCGGTGCTTTTGTTTTCTTTGGTACCATCCCATGCTGCATGTACACCCATTACTCTAATAGTATAAATGTCATAATTATTGTGTATGATAAAATATTATTATATACAAATCCCCTCCTAATAATATATATTTGCCTTATAGACAATGTTTCCCTCCTGATTCTATTGAAACTCTTTTATCTTGGGGCAAATCATTGAATTTTAAAGGCCAATTTTTTTAATTTTTGAGTCTATTGTTTTTTTCATTCTGATGGGTCATATGGAGATCAAGGAATAATTTGGTTCATAATAGGAAAGAAATATCTTCGCAGCGCCTGCTTCTTTAATTTCTAATTCTGCCACTTCTTTGGTTAAATACGAGAGGAAAGTCTAAAAAAAGATTGATTGACTCTCATGGTGTATTGCCCCAAATTATATCTCTGTGTGATTTCATTTTATGGTTTTTTTCCTCAATTTCTTATTTTCTTTATCTTTCTTCTTGTAATTCTAACACCTTGCTAGGTGCTTTTTTTAATAAAATGCCTTTGCAACCATTAAAAAAATATATATTTTGCCTTATAAATTTTTAAAAGTAGTCTGATATACGTAATAATTATCGATACCCACAAATGATGCAATAAATGTTTCATCTATTGAAGTCCAAGTTGACAATCCTATAGCAGTCAAATTGACTCACGTCCAATTGCCAAAAATTATTGATGTTAATGCAATGTATGTTGATCAAATTTTAAGTTAATACATATCATAATCTTTTATTTTAAGAATATTATAACTCGTACATTTGACTATTTGAATCCCATTGACTTCGGTTATACAACATCCTGCGTTTCCGAGTTTTAGATATGCAAAAAACAAAAACAAAACTAAGGAAGTCAAAAGGAGAAAAGTAAGGAAATTATGATATTTTAATTTTTCGTATTCTTAAACTTGAAAAAATAAGTAGAAAAATTAGTAAGATCTTACTGTTGTACTTGTTTATTAGTTGAACAGAAAGAAAGAAAAATGAATTGTAAAACAACAATACCCTTTTTTTTAATTATTAGTTATGATTTAGAGTAATTTAGTCATTAATAAAGATTTTATTATGATTTAGAGTAATTTAGTCATTAATAAAGATTTTAAAAAAATTTCTTCACTTTCCAAATCAGTTTATCGGTTGCATGCTTAGTCTATTAAAATGCAATGTTAATGCAACGTAGACAAAAAATATATGCATGGAAAATGATTTGTAGTTATAAAAAATGTGTCTAAGTATGTTTAAAAAGAATATGATAGACGCATGACAAAATTAATGATTATAGTTATAGTTATAAAAGAGAAATTATATGAGACATGTGTCAATTATTGAATTGATAAGACATAATTTTAGGTTAATTTATTAAGCTTATATAACAATTTTAAAATATATTTGATTGTTCATTAGATAGTTTCTGAATTCAACATTATAACGTTCACATATTTTTTTTTTGAAAAATACCAAAAAATTATATTTTTACTAAAAACTAATAATATACTAGAGATACCAAATTAAACCACAAACTACAAAGTCATCCTATCAAAGGAGGCTCGCGATGAGGAAACAACACCAATTAGTCTAAAGCATCCGTCTTTTAAACTTACTTTTGAGTTTACCACAAAAATGTCATACTTTGAATAGATCTCGGATGGTCTTTTAAGGAGAGTGAACTATCACAATCCTTTGCATTTTACAGGCTCATAATTTTCAACAAAGTGTGAATAAAGATAGGTTAAAGGATACCGAGCCCAAGAAAATATCTCCAAAACCGAGTGAATGGATGGTTTTGTGAGTCCTCATCGTTTGCAGAACTCCATCAAATTTCTTGAAGTACATGGCAATGAAGAAATATATATAATTTTCGCATTCAACAACATCATTACAGATGTAGCATAAGTCAAAGGTCATGATCACACCTCTATTGGACATATTTGAAAGTGTCGAGAGCATAAATCAAAGACCATGATCATTATCTTTCGAAGCAAGAACTTTTTCCCATATCATGAAACATATTTTTCTTAAATTAATGTTACTTTCTCCCCAAAAAAATCTATGCCTTTAAACTTTCCAAGGTTTGTAGCGCCTTCATTGGAGCTTTATTAAGTGAGAAGTAATAGTATCCCAATGAATCTAGTACATATTTGCTTAATGTGATTTTGCCTCCACAAGATAAAAGGGGAGAAAGCCTTGTTTTGATTTTATCTATAATCGGTTGCCATGAAGAGATCCGGTTCATGGAATAACCAATTGGCAGCCCCAGAAAATTAAAAGGAATGGAACCTGTTTAGCAATTTAGAGCTGATGCAACCTGGATGATCTCTTGATCAATAACTCGCACAGTCGCACTTCCATTAATTTTGTTTTTGATAAATTAACCTTTAAGACTGAAAGCATCTAGCAACTCGCATCCAGTTTATAGTATCAGAGAGGGGCCACTTTCCCGGAAAAAAAACAGTCATTCACATATTGTAATTAAAAGCGATATGTTAGGGCCACCATTCGGAAGAGCTTTACCGCGAAAAATATCACTATTTACTTATTCGTGCATAGCAAATTTTAGACATTCCACCACAATAGTAAAAAGAAACGTTGCGAATGGGTCCCCTTGATTATATAAAAACAAGGTTTTTATTTTGGAGAAGAATTGTACACAACACTTACTTGACACAAACAATCATGTCTTTTTAACCCTATAAACTCACTAACTATTAAAGAATTCACTTGTTGTTGAAAAATATTGTTCAAGGGTATTGTGGTCTAAACATACACTTTTTGTCGTGTATGACAAAAAGATGTTATGTACAATTGCCCCTTGTTATTATGGTTTAGATAAAGGTTATGTTATTAACCTAATTTATTTTTCGCTAGATAATATCTTTAGACTCTGTATCGATACTATTACTAGCTTAATATCCCATGTAACAACACGGGTATTGTTAGTATAAAATTTAAATATTTATTGAATTAAAGACTACTAAAATATGTATAGTAAAAAACACAATAAAGATACATTTGGTAGTAATCCTTTGATTAGTAAAGTAATAATATCTCTAGTAATATACCTTTGATTAGTAATATTCCTTTGATTTGAAACAGATGGCCTATTGGTCATAACAGGTTTTAATCATGAAATAACAGTCATAGTGTTTTTATTTTTACAGATTTACTAGCTATTACGAAGATGAAATTCATTTTACTATTAAAAAACATGTTTAAGTATATTATTATTCAAACATATATTTTTTTATTATATATGATAAAAATATTATGCAAATTGTTTCTCTACAGTTATGGTTTAGATAAGTTACGTTATTAACCTAATGTATTTTGCTGTAAATTAAATATATCGTTACAGTCATAGAGTGAGTTTTCTTATCAATAATAGTGATTTATATATATATATATATATATCATGCAATAAATGTTGTATC